>JAWQUT010000034.1:1160503-1188449 GCA_033807755.1 Ellobium chinense
CACATCCACACACCACACCCATACACACACATACACATCCACACACCACACCCATACACACACATACACACCCACACACCACACCTATACACATACACACACACACAGAGTCAGAGGAAGAGTAGGGCATCCATGGGCAGTTGAGACACTTTGTATTCCCTTTTTTTTTTNGGGGGGGGGGACATATCTGCGGGTTACATCTTGTCTACGCCTCTGCGTGCACGTGCAGGCACTATAGAGATAAACTTCTGAATGTACACATATCAAACTTGGGGTAGCATCCGATCAGATAACTGCAAAATAATAGTTCATGTAATCACTGACTTTTAGGCATTTAGCAGGGGGTCCACATGGCGACCGCACACAAAGAATAAGCCTGTAATTGAGAGTGACGAATTGACTGTATAATTAATGCCAGGATTAAACACAGACATTAAACGCTGTCAGAAGTGATCAGAGGTCTGATCTTCGGTTCCTAGTTTGAACAAAAATGTCAGAATACGAGAGGCAACAGTTATAGAGGTAGATAGGCAGACGAAATGGCAGGCAGACAGATAGGCAGGCAGGCAGGCAGGCAGGCAGATAGGTATGCATGCAGACTGGTAGGCAGGCACGCAGGCAATCGAAGAAGTGGCAGACACAGTAGCATACAGATAGGTAGGCAGGCAGGCAGGCATATCGTGCGAAGATCTTAGGCCGAACTTATAGTTGTCATTTAGGCAGCAGGTCATGCAAGTACTGTATAAACGTATTTAGAGAAGTGGACCATATTATGACAATCTCTAAATTTTTTAATGCTTATAGAACCCCGATGTCTTCCACTGAACCAGCCTGTTACCCGGACATTTTGCTTGAAGACTGTCTGTGTAGATCTCATGAATTGTAATAGATCGCCATAAATACGAAATAAAAAGATTTTGTTATTAAATAGTTCTTGTGTGTGCCTTAGAAATGTTGAATTGGAGTGCTAGAAACAGTGGATTAATTAATTGATGGACTGATTGATTGATTGGTTAATTGATTAACTGACTGACTGACTGACTGACTGACTGACTGACTGACTGACTGACTGACTGATTGCATGTCTTATTGACAGCTGAATTTTTTTAAATCTGTCCCGTCATTTGTCAATGGCAGCATGTAGGGCCTACCCACGTATCACGTTATGGTCTGGACTTTTTTCAATAAATCTTGCTCAACCCTGTCAGCTCTGGAGGACAAAGCACTGACCAAAACCACAAGGTCATTGAAAAACAGTATACAAAAGTCCATCCAAGAGAAATATAAGATAAGATAATAAAACAGAAATTATAAAGTTAAAATTAAATTGGATTAAAACTTAACAGAACCCCACTGTTTCGCCAAAAGACCCTCTTCAGGAAATAAAAATCTAAACTTACAAAACTTATGAGCACAGACTATAAATATACCACACACATTCACATTTTGGCTGAAAAGTTGGTTTCTAGTTTAGTTTTTGTTTCATCTGATTTTTAATTGTTTACCTTTTTTTTGTGTATGTTATCTTTATTTTATATTTCTCCTAGACCGATTTTTTAACACTAACAATAACAGTACTTTTATTCAGCTCAGGTACTGGAAGTTCAAATGAGCAAACATAAAATATGAGACTACATATTGTATAAACATATTGTATTTCTGTCTTTGACCATCGGTCATCCAGTCTCCATCTTTTTTATATACGCACGATGATAATTAACAAACTCACATTATGTAGCACTTGAGAACTTGCGCCTTAACGAAGGGATCTCTTACCATCGTAAGAATTACATTAACTCTGCCTGTATGATGAAAGGGTTCTAAAACATGCCATCAGCACCGATGCACTAATGCAATTCTTACGATGGTAAAAGATCTCATAGTTACACGCAAGCTCTCACCTATCTCATTGTTCTATCTTGACGACTGCACGCGACACTGGCGACAATTCAAATATTCACAGGCTAAACCAGATACAGATGACACGATGTAACACAGGTGTTAACCTAAATACAGTCAACTTAGCATAATCNTTTAATTGTTTACCTTTTTTTTGTGTATGTTATCTTTATTTTATATTTCTCCTAGACCGATTTTTTAACACTAACAATAACAGTACTTTTATTCAGCTCAGGCACTGGAAGTTCAAATGAGCAAACATAAAATATGAGACTACATATTGTATATACATATTGTATTTCTGTCTTTGGCCATCGATCACCCAGTCTCCATCTTTTTTATACACGCACGATGATAATTAACAAACTAACATATTATGTAACACTTAAGAACTTGCGCCTTAACGAAGGGATCTCTTACCGTCGTTAGAATTACATTAACTCTGCCTGTATGATGAAGGGTTCTAAAACATGCCATCAGCACCGATGCACTAATGCATTTCTTACGATGGTAAAAGATCTCATGGTTACACGCAAGCTCTCACCTATCTCATTGTTCTATCTTGACGACTGCAGGCGACACTGGCGACAATTCAAATATTCACAGGCTAAACCAGATACAGATGACATGATGTAACACAGGTGTTAACCTAAATACAGTCAACTTAGCATAATCACATGTCGTCCGGAGCAAGCACGCCCACACACACACACACACACACACACACACACACACACACTCACGCAAACATACACACACACTCACACGAACACACACACACACTCACTCACACAAACATACACACACACACACACACACACACACACACACACACACACACACACAGAGAAAAAGATTGGTATTATAAGAAATTTGCAATTAGCCACTATCTTTCGTATGAAATTATAGCATTGTGGTATACGGAAAAATAAGTTGCAATTATCCGGATTGTCTTTAGAGAATGCTTACGATACTTTGCTTTCATAAAGAATGTCTCGTGATGCAGCTTATAAAAAAAATGAATGCTTATTTATCAGCTGTTTAGGGGCAAAATTATTATGTTTGAGTAAATGTATTTAAAATTTGATCCCTCTTATTCTCTTACGCCCCTTGCTATAAACTCTCTTTCTAGTGGCGAATATTTAATGCCTATCGCTATTCATTTAAGAAGAATTAGAAGTTGCAACCTGTTGCACGGCTCAGGTGTCAAATGGTTGCGCTTGTACAATACACTGTGTGAAGTGAAGGGCAGCAAGGACTCTTCCGTTATAGTTTGTAGCGCATTACCGTGGTGCGCATTGCTCTTTTCTAGGTGAGTATGTCATACTGCACGCAGAACTGCACGCCAAAGTGCGAAATAGTGCAATGGTGTTTTTTTTTCTGTTGAAAGTCATGATTTTAGGACAATTGATATCTCAAACAGTCGTTACTTTACCACCAGATTTCACACAAGTATCTGAAGTACATGAATACACGTACTCTCTTACAGAAAGGTTTTCAACATTTGTGTCTCTAAATTATGTTATGTAGAAGTAAGAGAATAGATTCGTCTTTCAAAGTGATATCATAAGAATAAACTTAGAACAATTAAATTCTGCATTATTTCCAGTCGGTCGCATGTCATTGTACTCTAAATTAAGAAGAGACCACATCCTTTATGAAAAAATTTAAGAATCGGAAGTTAATGAATTCATAAATGAACTCTGATAATACCCTCAGAACCATCTTCAAGCCTGGCTAAGTAGTGACAAAATTTTGCATATGCCTTCATTTGTTGAATCCAGCATTACACATCAGAAAAGACAATATTATAACAGTTTCGAAAATGACGTAAGTCGAACTTACTAAGGATAATTTAACTTCGGGTACTACGTTGATTATGAGATCAAGATCCATGATGATAAGTTAAAAAGATATAAATGCGCCAATATTTTCCCGGAAAATTTTTTGTTGTAGTCTAGACCCACGGGATTCTGTTTTATTTAGCTATAAAAACGGTTCTCCCTTGTTCTCCCAAAAGTGTGAAAAACAAGCTATGCCGTTTTTATAGCACTGTGGCGATGTGCAAATTATGGAAATCTGATCAATGTTGCTAAAATGTAAAAGAATATATCAATAAACTGACAGACCTAAGCGTCCAGTATCGGTTAAGCAAGCTCCATTTAATCGGAATTACTTGGGAGCGTGGAGAAAGTTGCGATTAAAAGGAGTTGCAATTATCCAGTGACTTAAATACAGAAATACAGCACTTTGTTGTGTGGAAAGTGTTGCGATCCAGTGGAATTGGCAGTTATCCAGATTGCCATTAAGCGGAGTCGACCGTATAAGATTGTGCTACTCATCACATCTCCTCTTTCCCGTTTCCTGTTTTCATCAAAATATTTCGCCCAACTTTTGAAAAGAGATTAAACAGAAAAGCATAAAGTCCGTATGATCCTTACTATGTTTTATACACAAGCATATTGCCTAGGAACTTATGTGAGTATCCTCATGTTTATACCTCCAACTAATAAAGATTTGCTACTTCTTTTTTTTTTCCTTTTTTTCTCTTTGTTTTATACAGTGTTTTCCGTCCTGACAAAATCAAATAAATCTATGTCCGGCTACCTCCAATGACCGATATAAGACTTCCGTTTTCCCTTCCCCTCCAACCCCTCTCCCCTCTCCTTCGCTGTTTGCTCTCTCATAAAACTCATCCCTAATCATCACCCCCTCAGCTGCACACCTCTGGCCTTCTCCGTCTTTGATCTTAACCAAACAATAAAGCTAAGCCCAAGACACGGCTATCAAAGTGTTTGCTTATCAAATACTACCGAATCTCCTCAGTGTTATGGACTTGTGTGAACCCGTCATGGCTACAATACTCAGGAACTATTTACAAGATTGACTATAGAAATCAAGATGAGTGATCCCAAATGACATTGAGCAAACACCAGCCTAGCAGGAAGTTGCATATTATTATTTTATGCGCACGGCATTGTATTGAACTCAAATTGAAACCGGAAGTTCCGGCAAATTTCGTAGACACATACTGAGATGAGACCAGCAGGGTTAGGATTAGGGTTAGGGAAGAAACGCAAACTTAAGATAGGTCCTATCCTAGACACTTTTATCATCGTCTAAGAATTCTCTCATGTGTGCTTTCTCTTTTTAAATCCTGCTCCTAGTCGGAAACCACGCTAGATCTATATGCGGGCATGTCTATGATGTTGCGCACGAACGAAGTCAAGCAGTCAGATGCACGGCCTGCCAGTATCTAGCATCCTGAGTATGCTTTATGTTAAGATTTATATTTTATGTACGGTTTAAGGGCAGTACTATGGAACTCTTCCAAGGGCCCATGCTGATGGCAAGGGACATAGATCGATTCCAGAAAGCCGACAAATTTCAAGAAGCTGGCATACACCCGAATTTACGCATGCTGGTCGGTGGAGGGGATAAAGTGCCGTCTGCATCTCAATTATGCGATCTTCTGTTATTGGGCAAACAGAAGCATCAGAACACCAATATTGTGATTCCAGTGTGCCATGATAACCATACTAAAGACACTCACTGTAGGAAAATCTCCATAATAAATATTTCAATAGTAATGGTACTTGTCGAACTAATATAATCATTTTTATTCTTCCATTTGAATCTAGATAATAATAATATTAATAATGTTAATCATCATCATCATCATCATCATCATCATCATCATTGAAACAAGGAAAGAAGGCGTTCTCCACCAGAAAAGCTGGGCTTTAATTGAAAAAAACAATCCAAAAAACAATCCAAATTTTCGGAACTAGTATGTTCGATCGTCAGGTACACAGAATGTGACATGAATACTAAAGATAAACAACAAATATGAGAAGGGCGGACAACTCAGAACGGAGATGAGAAACGTTTACAAGAGACAAATATAGTCACACACAAAAAAACATGAGAACAACTCGTGTGCGGGGGGAAGGGTACACTCATCATCATCATCATCATCATCATCATCATCTAGATAATAGATACACCTCAATAAAAATTAAACATTTTCCATAGACAAGTTAATAGGATGTACACTCGAATTTTCGACTGATATCAATGTTTGCTAGATTTAGAACCCAGTTGCAAAAATTCAAGTTTTTATGTGACTGTTTTACAGTGATTTAAATACAAACCGGCTGTCTTCGTTAAAATTCAACCAAAATTACGCCTGGTCGTCAACTGATTCCATCATAAATATTGAATATTATGCTTGAAGCAATCGTTATAACAAGTAACATCATCCTGAAAAGCTTAACTTTACGTTATTAATAATAATATGTTGTATTGATTGAAACGAAAAATCATATCCAGCTAGTCTATTATTCAACAGTTCCACTGTTGTTGGTTTTTTTTTTTTCCACAACCGACACATTGCTGCAATTTGTTGATAAAAATACTGTGCGTGCATTTCTAATTTGCACAAGAGCACTTTTCGTTTTCGAGGTTTTCAAACTCTATGTGGGGCAGCCCTTCCTGTGTCATTCATGCATCGTTTCTAAAATGAAGAATAGGCTTCAGAATTGTCGTCCGGGGTTCAAACGAGTTATTTATAGACATGATAGGAGGCAGCGTGGTGTGGCGGCTTGTGCGTCGATCTCTCAATCTGGAGACAGTCAAGTCTGGGTTTGTATGTCTGAGTTCCAAGTAGGACAGTTTGCGCTGTAGGGGCCTTAGGAAGACAACTTAACTCCTATTATTTTCTGCACACAGGTGTAAATTAGAAACTAGCTTTTGAGCTGTGAGGAAGGGGATGAGGAGGAGGGAGAGCAGGCCGCTTTGATGCAGTGACTAGCACTGACTTTGTTAAGGCTTTCATTATTTTATTTGTAATCATGTTTTCATAGGTGGCTCCTGGCAAAATTGCGCCGTCTTACAGTATAACTTGGAACCCCCTGACTCTATATATCCCAGGTTAGGTAGATTTAGGTGTATAGACTTTCTATAACTTCGAACTGAAACTGCAGAAACTGGAGGAAAGGGCTGGAGGAGGTGGGGAAGGTGTAGGCGCTTAGGGGGCATGCCAGGCAGAGTCAAAGGAACAGAAGGCAGAAAACACGTTGGGAAAACAAACACCAGGATGATGTGATGTACTCTACCAGTAGGGTTTATCATTGGGAACACTAGTTACGACTGTCAGGATTTGTGAGAGATAGATATGTTATATAAACAAAATGAATGAGGGAGGAAGAAAGGGAAGGTGTGGGTAGGTGGGTGGGTGGGTGAGTGAGTGAGTGAGTGAGTGAGTGGGAGAAGAGAGACAAAATGGAGGAAAAGGAATCAAAGTGAGTGAGTGAGTGAATGAATGAATGAATGAATGAATGAATAAGTGGTTACAAAGTATGTGAGAGAACGAGTGACTAATAAACAAATGAATGACATTACACGAACGTGCATAAAAGTGGACTTGAAGATAAACGACACGGGTGGGTAGTGGATGATTNGGGGGGGGGGGGGGGGGAGAACTGGAGAGAAAGAGAAATTGAGCAAAAGAGAGAAAGAAAAACGGCATTTAGATGCGTTTGAATGCACACGGCCAGATGTCAAATGTGTGTACGTGTGTGTGTCTGTGCTCAAATTCCGAATGTGAGCAGAACATATGTCCGAGTGCTTCTGTACTGCCAGTAATGCAGAATTATGTAATCTGGATTACAGTAATACATATTTTTTTTAACTTCTGCTGCATCTGTTTACCTCCATTTACTTCCTTCATTAATCCATTACCTCCATCATCCCGTTGTTGACTTTTCTCTTCTCTCTTTCTTTCACTTTATACATTTCAGTTTTTTCTCATTCTCTCACTATTTTTTTTCCTCTACATACCGGGCTTTTTGTTTCTTTCGTTTGCTTTCTATTCCTTCATTTCTCTCTAATTACTACTGTACCTCTTTCTCTCGTCCTTTCCACTATCTTGTATATCTCTTTCTTTCTACCATTCCTGTTATTCTTTCCTGCCCGTTAATCCCATTTTATTCTCCCTTTCTTTACCTCTACTTTATTTTATGCACTTTGAATTCCTCTCCAATCTACCCCTTGTCTCCTTTTTAATTCATGCTTTCATACTCCCCCCCCCCCCCCCCCCNCACCATCCACCCTTTTTACTTTCAACGGTAGAGTAGGCATGTTCGCGTGTGCTAAGTAGATAAGATGACGAGACAGATGTTCAATTCACCGCACCTGATTATCCCATTTCTGTTATTGTTAATGCGTCAATAATCATAGGTTATCTCACGAACGGCACTTTGAATCAAGGGGAAGAACTGACGTCACACAGATCACATGATCTGACGTCAAAACGATGCTATCTTGAAATAATAAAACACAAACTGGGGGTAGGGTTTGTGGGTGGGGGGTGGATACCTTTTGCAAGTACAGTCAGTCTTATTAAGCAGGCTCAACTTGCAGATTTAGAGGCCTGATCACTCTAGGACTTCCTCAACTCCCTGTTGAGCTTACAGCGTCACTGCCATCTAAAGGAGCTGATCACAAACATTCTGTCTGACAATATCTTGCAATGTCTATAGATGGATATCCACAAAAGAATATGAAAATGAAATGCTTTTCCGAGCGTTTACAACAAGGGCATAGTTGGGAATCGAACCCACGACCTTATGATGTTGAGTCCATAACCGTAACTATTCGACCATGCTGCTGTGGCATGTCGCAATCCTCTGGACATTTTTATACTCTGGACATTTTTATACTTTGGACATTTTTATACCCTGGTCATTTTTATACTCAGGACATTTTTATACCATGGACAATTTTATATTCTGGACATTTTTATACCCTCTCTTTTTTATACCCTCTCTTTTTTATACCCTCTCTACTTCTTATTGTCAACCAGATAAAGCTGAACTTATGAGGCAACCTTTGAAAGCAACACACAAGAGGGTAGTGGCGGACACTATCGTATCTGAGTATCAATACTTTAGATGTACGTAACGGAAGTATTGCAAGGATCGAAAAACACCGATGGTAACCAAATGCCTACCCGGACTAAGTATCAGAACCGAACTAAAATTGATATTTCCGATACTTCAAACTTTGAAGGCTGAATATTGCTGTACTAAAAAAATTCAGGTATTCGACCTACCACGGTCAGGGAATCGAGATCTGGCTACGTCACAGATTTCCGTGTCACGTGGGATACGGAGGCGGTAGGTTTTCGCTGTTGGAGGAAAAACATATTGCCATGTTTTTCCAACTGTAGAGCTTCATATTTTTTTTTTATACAAGACTGAAGTTACGACAAGAATGTATTTCGAACAAGTTTCACACTCTTACTTGAACTTCTCTGGCTACAAATAGATTATGGAGTGATTCTTTGAACTATTAGTTCGGGAAGATCAGTTCTTATTTACATTGGTTTGCAGGCATTTTGTTTGTTCGAACTGTTACAAATGTTGGAAGGGGAGAGTAAACGACACAAACAAATGCTCACATAGTTAACATGAAGGGTGAAGTGCAGAAGACAGTTGCAGAGAGAAAAATGGAAGAAGGAGAGAAAGTGAGTGTCGGGAATCGAACACCCTATCTCTGCGTCAGTAACCACTACACATGCTTTTTAGTAGTATATCTATGATATATTGTGAACCAGCTTGGCCGTATAGTTGGGGCGCTGGACTCAAGATCTAAAGGTGATCGATTCAATTCCCGACTATGAAGATGTCATAAATGCCTTGGAAAAGCATTTCATTGACATTTTCCTCATTCCATCCGTTTGTAAAACGAGTACCTGGTTTCTGGCAGTGAAAGGTGCTGTCAGAATGCTAGTGATCAGCACCTGTAAATGACAGTGACTCCGTGAGTTCTCCAGGGTGTTGAGAAAATACTAGGATGATTTGGCTTGCTGGGGTAATAATAGTGTGGTCGCATTAGTTTTAGCCTGCTTGCAAGACTTATAAACTGCATTATTATTATTATTATTATTACATTTTGGGGATTTTTTTTTCTTTTTGAGCATCGGAGATTTGAGAGCATGATACTTTGGACATTATGCGTTAGGAATGGGTTCCTGTAGCGAGCAAGTGTGAATCAGTATTGGCGTGTAGTGAAGAGGCACTGAATACGATAGCTTCTCCTTCGAAACGCCACTGACGTTGCTACTATAATACACAAACGAAGTCCGCTGTGCAGGAAACAGNAAAAAAAAGACTATCTCTTCTGCTGGTCGATAGTTACATCGTGCTGTGAGCACATTGCCGTGGGATCTACATACAAGGCGTCATGTCGCGGTATTTACTAAAAGTGTTTGGACTAAGCGGCGTCAAATGAGGTGGGAAACTAGGAGGCATGTTCCACCCCTTTCTACTCGAGAGTCTGTTCACAGAATGTCCCCACCCCGCCCCCAACTACACCTCAGACTGTTTTTCCGTTGTACAGTTATGACTGTAGGGGTTCCCGGTCTTCCAGCAATGGCAATGCCCCCCATCAAGAAGCACCCCGTTTCTCCGCCACTGCCGTAGGCACAATGCTGTCCACGTAATGGACCCATGGGATAAAAAATAACGGACTCCACTTTAATGCAATTATTATGGAACATTTGAGAGTAAACGGAGTTGCGATTTTCCAGTGACTTTTAAATGAGGATATGCATAGATATCATATCAAAAAAAATTTTAATGATAGCAATAAGAATGTCTCGTATCCAGGCAGTGCCCGCTGATGCAATTTCACTCTACTATGACAATGACACCAACTGCAGGCCTGATCACCCAGTAACTAATTCAACTCCCATGGCGAGAACACAAGAAAGTTGTGGTTTTACAAGCATTGATAATTCGGATGGTCATATCATTGTGTTTCACTGCCTATAGTCAGGAGCTCATTTAACAGTCATGTGGACTGAGGAAAATATATGTGATATGCTAATCAAAGGCACTTCGAATATGGACTAATGCGGGAATAAAATGCACGAACTTTCATTGTCCTGAGTCAGACGATGTTCACATTCGGCCACGCAGCCCCACAAAATTAAATGTTTGATTATATGAAAGTTAGGATAAAGCAGAGTGCGTTTAAGCGAAGCGGGCTGTTGCACCATTTGCAAGTAGGAGCTGGGACGTCGTTTTGGAGCAATAACAAGCTAAACAATCGTTCACTGCTGGCTTCGACACCTCGTCAACATTTTCTAGCTCCGATTCCTAACAAAAGAACCCTTACAAAATCAATCAACCAAGACGGTTTGGGCAAAACATTGGCATGAAAAAATAAAACCAGATATAAAAATGTGTGCTGTGATTGATTTGTACGATCGGTTCCTATGATGTGAATGACAACCACCACCATCCCCCCTTCCCTCAAAGTAGCCCCGAACTCTTGCATTGATGTATCGATCGTTCGATTATTATTACCAATTGATGAACATTGGTAATCGGTGTGACCGAACCGCTTAGTGTGATTTGGAGCAGTCCTCGAAGACTTCGTAAAACCCAGTAAGTTTTCTGACTGAACGTTGAAGACTAGATTTTTAAGATTAGAGCGACTGGCTTATTTGGGGAATGATTGAAGGAAAGAGAGACAAAGAAAGGCAAAGAAAATCATATGTCGTTGTGTCGCTGGAAGACTGTTGTAACTAAGGTTTTGATCGAAATTAACTTTAGACGCCTAAGGAGAGGTGGCCAAAAATACACATCTGGAGAAAAGATGAGTGCTTTGCCCCATAATGAATGAAAGATATTGCTTTTTCAAATTTGGTTTCAAGTCTATTATTGGTAATAACGTTTTCGTCTAGTGATGTATATTAAATTACCAAGACCTTGTAATTTGCTCGGTATTTTCGAGTTACAACAGTTTTCCATCGAGGCGATGGTATATGGAATGTCTGTACGCGTAGCCAATATATTTAAACGCTGATTTGGGCTTTGTTATATTAATATTATGTGCACTGTAGATTTGCTGCCTGCTGGTTGTCACCTGCTGCCAAGTGCTTATCCTCATATCATGAAGTAAGTTTCTCATTCTGCTCCGATGAACTGATCTGATCTTGATCTGATCTGAGCAAAAATCACGGTGAACTGAGCTGATCTGAAAAATACACAATTTTCCATGAACTGAGCTAACCTGGATCTAAGGGCATTTTTCCCAAAATGATCTGATCTTGATCTGATCTGACTTTTTTGGTGAACTTGCCCAACCCTGGCCAAACTAGATCAAAATGTGTAACATCAAGTTTTTGAGAACAGCAGCGAGCAGAAATCAGAGAATCATAACCGCGAATCAGGCACGTGAGAAGAAGGGAGGAGAATTTGCCCCACACAAATAAAATCTGTAATGCTCGCCAAAAATCTCCTTAATCCACCAGATTTTTCAGACTTAACCCAGACAATTTAGAGATTTTTCAAACATTTTTACCTAACATACAGAAAGAGTACAGCTCAGTGGATTCTTGATTGTGACGTAACTCAATTGTCGCCATACAAAAAAAAAAATTAAAAATGACATACTAGGTTTTTACCTGGTGATTAGAGCAATGTTCCAATAGAAATCCAATTTGGTCACGAAATAACGCGGCGTCTAATGCTGATTAATTCGTTTGTTGTTAAATACCTCATCTGGGTTGGGGAGAAATGACGACATATTGTGCACTGCGCATCAGGAGCGTATAGAGGTGAGGGCGTGGGGAGCCCTTTGCCTCCCACAAGACATACTTGCCGGTACGTAGTGGGTGCTTCGTCTGGGGTTTCAGATGCCTTCTATGACTGACACAGTATAAAGAAATGAATGACAGACAGGCAGACAGACAGACAGACAGACAGACAGACAGACAGATAGATAGATAGATAGATAGATAGATAGATAGATAGATAGATAGATAGATAGATAGATGGATGGATGGATGGATGGATGGATAGATGGATAGATAGATAGATAGATAGATAGATAGATAGATAGATAGATAGAGTTGGATAGATAGATAGATAGATAGATAGATAGATAGATAGACAGACAGACAGACAGACAGACAGACAGACAGACAGACAGACAGGCAGATAGATAGATAGATAGATAGATAGATAGATAGATAGATAGATAGATAGATAGATAGATAGATAGATAGATAGATAGATAGATAGATAAAAGATAGATAGATAGATAGATAGATAGATAGATAGATAGATAGATAGATAGAGTTGGATAGAGTTGGATAGATAGATAGATAGATAGATAGATAGATAGATAGATAGATAGATAGATAGATAGATAGATAGATAGAATGAGAAAAAGAAAGAAAGAAAGAAAGAAAGAAAGCAAACATGGCCAAAAGGCAAATGGTAATAGGCCCAAGGGCTATAGTAATAATACTGTATAAAAATCACGCAAGATTGTTTAAGCACACTTGTAAAATACAGAACATGAAAATTGCCAGCCAAAGTCATCTGTTTGAATTAACGATGTCTGCGGCCAAATGAAATAATTGGGTTAATGCTGTCAGGGTTTTTCCCTATCCAATCAATAAAGCGATAATGATATAATTGGTAAAAATACATTCCAGTCCTTTTAGCACATCAGGGTGGTACCCAGAAGGGTTCAACATGGGTCGCCATATGGGAGGTATTCGCTGCTAAACAAGACTCTCCCATGCCCTGTATCTGCGGCGCTAGTTAAAAAGTTTAACGGCATCAAGGATATACTCAATGCAAAAACTCAAGCCAATTTGAGAGCTTGCGCAAGAACGATGGGATGTCTTGCCATCGTAAAAATTACATTAACTTGCAGGTTAAACGCCACTAAGGGTGCGTTCAGGACCGATGCACTAAAGCAACTCTTACGATGGTAAGAGGTTCCATTTTTAATGCGCAAGCTCTCAGTTAATTCTTTCACCTTATAGGAACAGAGCAAATGTGATATCTTTAAAGAATTTAGTGGCGTTTAATAGGCGGAAAGACCCAATGTGCTAAAATCACAATTTTACAGGAAGTGCATTAAACGGTTGCACTGGGCCTCTCTCTATGTATCAGTTGATCAATGGCGAATGCAGTGGGCTGTTTCCGAAACATTTGAAGTTACGAGACCATAACCCAGATGGAAAGAAAGATACTGAGTATCTCATAATCTATGCAGAAATGTTAAAAGGTTAATCCGGTCTAATTTAGCGTCAACATTTTTCTTTTAAACTGAAAAAAGGGCAGGTGTCTGGGTTAATATTTCGATATTTCTACGAAGATGGATAGAGATTAATCCAATATTTACTAGGTGTGATTACTGATGAGATCTTTCTTTGAAATGGCATAGACAAAATGAGATCAAGTCCGCGGGCAGTGGTTTATATTATTATTATGCAAAATACATAAAGAGTGAATGACTAAAAAAAAAAAAGTAAATGATAAAACACCAGCACTGCACTGCAAATTCTGAAGAAAAAAAAAGCCTGATTTTATTATATATATATTACTTGTTGTGGGTAATTATTGTAACAATAAATTAATTGCTGGGTTTGAAGGCCAAATCACTGGTGGGTGAAAGCAAAATAAACTTAATATGTGAGCAGGTATAGCTCACCTCGCCCTTATAAACTGGCATGATTACTCCAGCCTTGGAGTAATCGGTATCGATATTCTTGAAAATATCGAAATATTAATCGGGACCACATTGCTCATCTCACTGTCCTACCCCCATCTACTCTTTACCTAAGCTAAAGGAATTAATTTCTCGAGCTCAGCAGTATCTATTTACTCTTAAGACACAAAATGCTGCCGTTAAGTCTCCTGACCTCAGGGTGATCACGTGACTCTACTCCACCCAGGAAGGATTCCTGGTAAGTAATCCACCGTCATCCACTCACTCTGCGAAGTGTCATGGCATTACAATAGTTAGTCATAGATCAGATATATCACTCAGCCACATAGTGAGCTCCATAGACTTTCAGGGCAAATAGTGTCCACTCCGGTAATGAAGTTCTAGATCTAGACATCTCCGTTTCTTTATGCTACTGGCAGGGACAGATCTTGGCATAGGCACGTTGGACATGTGCCCAGAGCCCCTGCTAATGCAGGGAGTGCAGCTCTCAAGATAAGAAACAATGACAGATAGATAGATAGATAGATAGATAGATAGATAGATAGATAGATAGATAGATAGATTAGATAGATAGATAGATAGATAGATAGATAGATAGATAGATAGATAGATAGATAAGATAAAGAACTACATAGACAGACAGACGGAGAAAGAGAGAGAGACAGAGAGAGACAGAGAGAGAGAGAGAGAGACAGAGAGAAAGAGAGTGAGAGAAAAGGGATTAAAAGTGGACTAATGGTTATTTGTTTTGTCAAATTTGCTGCTATGACTGAGTTTTCCCTACACAAGAAAGGAGGAAANGGGGGGGGGGGGGGGGGGGGGCGCGCATCATTCTCGTGCCCAGGATTTAGCGGACTGTAAATTCTTCCCCGACTTTCAGAGCATACGTTGCTTTTTGTTAGCAGTATGCTCTTGCATTTGGCCACACGCCAACCCCAAATATACAGAACACAATTAACGAAATGCCATTCCAAAACTACTCAAATCTAGTTTGAATCCTTACAAGAAAAAAAAATGTAATGACTGTGAGGTTTAATGCCTGTGGCGATATCATTTTTAACTTGATTCAAATTGTCATTATCTTTGAACAAATCCAGACTGGAAACTGTCAAAACAGAATTTGCTGTTGATGCATGGATGAAAAACATGCAATGTTTGGTGCGCTGTAGCCTCCCATTGCGCAAGAAATGCTCTTGTGAAAAAAAGCCGTTCTTTAAATATTCAAACACAGACCACTTTGGAGATGAAAACACACATTCTATCTCGCCGATCTTTCTGATATGACATCAGAGTGCATTCCTCTCACCAGCAGTAGGTGCCACCCAAGTCTTGTCACAACATGTCAAACAGAGATCTCTCACACCATGATAGACGGGCCCCAATCCAGGAGGGCCGTGACTTAGTCGATATTTTCAAATATGAACTAATACGAGTAGTCCATCGTCGATATCGATACTGCGACATCACACCAGGTATAATGCTGGCCCAAGTTTGTTTGGGCCCCGAGGGTGCGAGAGAGTGATGGTTATTTTATTCTACAAGCAGTCCATCGAACATTCTAAGCAACGAAAGTATTAATCTCTACACAAGGTGATATGGCTGCAACTGATGCGGAAGAGCTAGAAAACAGTGCGGTGACTTGGAAGTGGTGTTTGCTATACTTATATCATTGCCTCATTCATTAGCCTACATAGCACCGTTGATTCTGGCAACATTCACCTCCTACGCAAGGCCGTTGATAAACTTATAGTTCCAGGAATAAATTTGAAGTAGTAGATATTGCCACCATTTTGCAAAGGCCCAGTTTCCGGTTTACGCAAAAAATGGCACATTTCTAACGCTAAGAAGGCGCGCACACTTCCCCACAGCGACTAACTGCCACACTAAAAAATACATGCCCCGTATTTTAAAACTGTGAGGAGTCATAAAATGGGAATATAGGCCTTAAGTAAACTTTGTATTTAAAACGAATAAAACTAAATTTACAAAGAATAAAGACATCAAATGGACCGGCAGAAGCCGTAATATAGATTGACTCAACTCTCGGGAAGTGAGTATTTGCGTTGAGGTTACATCGACTGGATTCGTTATCGATATCCTAAAGCACAGCACTGGCATTTAGGCAGTCTGATGATCTGATGTGTCATCAACATCCACTTGACTCCATCGCTAATGCAGTTCCTGTCTGTATTGTTAGATAACACCGTTACCGCGTAAACCTTGCTTACATCCATTGTGTTGATGGCATGACAAGTTTTCACACACGCTTAACACCCAGGGAAATCTATGACAGTTTTCTTGTTCAACACCCTGAACCAGTAAATCTAATTTAACAGGCTTCTAAAGCCAGAACGAACTGCAGTGCCGAATATGACTGAAAAAATAAAGAAAAAACAAAAATTGAGGAGCCATTCCTTCATTTTCTGAGAGGAACGAAGTATATGGCATTTGAGAGCTTGCGCGTTAACGATGGGAGCTCTTACCTTCGTAAAAAAAATTACATAAACTCTGCATGTTAATTCCTTCTAAGGGTGCATTCTGCGCCAAGGCGCTCATGTTATTCTTACATGTAAGGAGATCTCATCGCTAATGTGCAAGCTCTCATTAACTATATGACTTTTGAGTCTGATAATTCTAATCTCTAGGACATTTGGCCAGAATTTTGACGCGAAAATGAATTCAACATTTTTTTTTTATTCTCTTAAACCTTGTCAGAGATACCAAGTCAAGGTGACAAACATTTCTGCGGTCTGTTGTCCAGGTAACAAACTTAGGAAGAAATCCGTTGCCGTTTGATTTCTATGTGGCACAGCTATTGTTTTTTCCATAAATTATGCATTTTGACCCTTGACCTTCCTCACGTTTCCCTGAATTATGACGTAGACTACTGACAGATTTGATATGGCTGAACTCAGCTGGTAAATGCTTGCTAAAATATTTTGTTTGCGAGCTTCCTCATTAACAATGAGATCTCTTACCATCATAAGAATTACATTAACTCTACTCTTTGAACGTTACTAAGAGTAAATTCAGCATCGATGCATTAATGTAATGTTTACGATAGTAAGAGATCCCATCGTTAATGCGCGAGCTTTCACATGTTAAGCAGATGACCAAAGGGTTCATGCAACATTCTGCTTTTGTGTGTTTTAAGGGATCCACACCGGTACCGAAGATATAAACCCAAATCCAATTCAAACCAACAACAACAACAACAACAACAACAACAACAACAACAACAACAACAACAATAACAACAACAACAACAACAGCAACAACAACATCGACATAGCATTCTGAAAATTAAATTTCTTTTCCTCAGATTAAAGCTTAAAAAATATAATAATAATGCGGTTTATAAGTCTCGTATCCAGGCTAATGCCTGCTCACGGGACTTCACACTATTATCACATCGGCAGACCTGATCAATCTAGGACTTTCTCAACTCCCTGGGAAGCATACAGTGTCACTTTCATTAATAGACGCTGATCACTAGCGTTCTGACAGTACCTTTCACCGCCTATAGCCAGGTATCCATTTTACAAATGGGTGGACCGAGGAAAATTTGAATGAAATGCTTTCCCATGGCACCTTCAACACGACCGTGGTCGGGGAATTGAACCCGCGACCCTTAGATCTTGAGTCCAATGCCGCAACCATTCGGCCACGCTGCTCCACAGTAATTAAGAACTTCGGGTTTTTTTCAACTTTGAACAAATGTGCAAAATCCCTCAAAACGTGTAAGAATGAGATAAGGGATCTAAATGCATGCCACAGTGCTGTCAAATATCATGAAAGCGATTCTACAGGCGGAGCTCTGGGGGAACAGCTGGTGTAGACGACATTCTCAAGACAATAGTGTGATGGCAGCTCGTTAAACGCCAGAACCAGGCATCCCAAAACTCTCACTACATGAGAAAAGAGAACGAGGCAGGCCGGAGATGCAGGAGGGGGGCGTGGAAAATAGCGGCGATACAGAAATCAGAAGACTCGACTGATGAAAACTGTATCCGATGTTACATCGTGTGATGATCGCCCTGGTGGAAGGCAAAGCACGAGTGGGTGTAGGCTCAGAATGCTCCATCTGCAAGGACGCCGAATCTGGAGAACGTTAATAAGTTTACAGGACGTCTTGGTTTGACTGAACAACAAAATCTGGCATGTCAATTTGACACAGAGCAGAAAGGATCATGGCGGCTTTGGCCATTTTCAAGCTCATTAAAACGTGGCAATTTGTGAACATGTACAGTGTATCAACGAGGACGCCAGGTGCTGTAAGGCAGGACAGTTATGTTATGGAGCGCTTTGAAAGGCTCGAATACATGCCAGGCCATTTCTAAACAGACCCCCCACACCAAAATGTAAAGTTTGGGCGGTTTGTGGTGTGCGTCTTACGTCATACGGACAGGATGTTGCATGTGGCTAAATAAGCAATTAAAGTAAGTTAGCTCTGGAAAGCAAAAGTCCAAGACAAATTGAGGGCAAGGGTTAATTCAAGGTTTCAATCGCGTGATGAAAGCGGAAACTGAAAGAAAAAAAAAACCAAACACGAAGCATCACTGTATAGATAGTAGACCTGGCGCGGGATGG
The DNA here is from genome assembly GCA_033807755.1 of Ellobium chinense. Lineage (NCBI taxonomy): Eukaryota > Metazoa > Mollusca > Gastropoda > Ellobiida > Ellobiidae > Ellobium > Ellobium chinense. The sequence goes on from JAWQUT010000034.1 coordinate 1,179,533, forward strand.
AGGGGGGAGAAGAGGGAGAGGGATAATATGAAACAAAATGTGCACAATCCTAGGACTGAGGTGCACACTACACGCACGTGTAATGGCACAATGTTTGCAGCGTGCATCGATACTCCTGCAAAAAATGCAAAGGAATTATGCCCGCTTGTGAAACGTCACTGCCAATTATGACGTCAATGCCAACATGTATTTCGTCAAAATGGCCACTACATTGGTGATGCATATACTTATTGTGGCCTCGCTATTTCACATCATTGCTATCTAATGTCTGTCAAAGAAACATTACATAACATTATATTGCATTGCATTGCATTATATTGCAATGCATTACATTACATTACATTACATTACATTAATATTGTCATACATTGTCGAGCGGTCCCCAACTAAAATTTAGTAAGATCGATACAAGTTTGTCAAATTATCTTTTCATTAGAAAAAGGGCGTCTTCAAAACCAGTTTTCACTTGAATATTTGAGGCCTTGAGTCCAGTCGTCGATATCTGGTTAGGTATCCCAAATGAGGTTAGTTGCAGTGTATGTGATATTATAATACTTTCAAAGAGGATAAAGAAGAGGGCTATGTAGTTTATGTACAGATTCAAAAATTACACGGAGACTCCTTGCAGGAAGGGTCAGGAGAGCTCATATTCAGATAGCGACAGAAATAGTGGGCAGAGCTACTCTGAGATGGCTGTTGGAAAAAAAAAAAGATCAGAGTAAAAGCAAATAGCCGAGCTAGGACTCTGCTTGCTCTAGGAGTCACTCTCTTGGCTTTCTGGAAGCCTGATGTTGATCTTGGTGGAGGACAACAAAACAAACGTTTTCAATTTCTACATACACATACCAAGATTGGCATCAGGCAAACGGAAAGCGAATTGAGTGACTCCTAGCGCGGGCAGAACCCTGTGGCAAAAACCTGTCTATACTCTAATACTGTGCAATCAGCATACTATAGTATAGAGCCAGGGCTTTAGATGTATACAATGTCGCCTACGCCTATGAAATCTAACATGCCAGTATTTTTCTTAGTGCCAAGTTGCGTGGAAGTCTCTTTTGTTTTCTGTTTATATGAAGCATTATATTTGAAAGAACTAAGTTTTCTTTGTAAAGTTTTGTGCAACTGCCAGTTGTTGTTTTGAATTTGCTGAAACAATACTTATGTTGCTGAAGTCTGGTGAAGAGAGAGAGAGAGAGTGAGATTTTAATAATATCTGATTTAATAATAATTATCTGATCTTCTGCTACTGAAATTGAATATAATATTAATATTGCTGTTTTAACACAATATAATTTGTAAATAGACGCTAACAGGACACCTCGACCTGCCTGCCTTCGAGTGTAAAGAGTTGTCTGTAAATTTATAAACATATATATAAATGAATGACTGTTATAGTTGCATTGCTTCCCTTTGTCGAAATTCGCTAACGCTGAGCTTTGTTGTTTGTCGTCAGTAGGTCTATGATACACGATCAGATGGGAAAGTCGCTGTCCAGGCATGTTAACCTATTTTAAGAATGGGTATTGTAAGTACTTATTATTATTAATGCCTCGCCTTAACGAAGCCAATTCCTTATCAACGAACCAAGTGCCCACCATGCTTAGTACAGAATGATGTATTCGGAAGAATATCACATATTATCTTAAGGTTTGGTTTTTGTTGTTGTTGTTGTTGTTGTTGTTGTTGTTGTTGTATATTTTGCAAGGAAACACATTGACTCTAATCTGCTGAAAACAATTTAGACAATGAAAAGAAGTTCCCACGAGGGAAGCCAGATTACATGACCGCCTCCACAAGACATTCGATATGTAAGTAAAACAAAGATATTGTCTAAGAACTCGAACCATGTCAGAGAAATGCCAGGATAACTAATCAAGGCGATAACATATGTGTTCTTTAAACACTTTCACGGATTTTACAGTGGTTTTGTCATAAATCAGTGGCAAGAGGCGAGACGAGTTTGGCATGTTAACATTTACAGAACATTTTTTTTTCTTCAGTTCAGATTGTAGAACCTAAGGTCTTTCATTCCCCGCTCTCCCCCCCCCCCNTTCTTCCTCTAGATCTATTACTGTTTCTTATTCTTCTTATTCTTTTTCTGGTTCTTCATCTTCGTCTTCGTTTTTGTCTTGGTTGTCCTCATCTTCTTCTTTTCCATCTTCTTCTTTTTTCTGTCGTTTCTACCTCTACTACTCCTTTTTCTTGTCTTCTTCTTCGTCTTTTTCTTCTTCTCCTTCTTCTTCTCCTCCGTCTTTTTCTTTTTCTTCTTCTTCTTCTTCTCCTCCGTCTTTTTCTTCTTCTTCTTCTTCTTCTCCTCCGTCTTCTTCTTTTTCTTCTTCTTCTTCTTCTCCTCCTCCGTTTTCTTCTTTTTCTTCTGCTTCTTCTTCTTCTTTTTCTTCTTCTCCTCCGTCTTCTTCTTTTTCTTCTTCTTCTTCTTCTTCTCCTCCTCCGTCTTCTTCTTTTTCTTCTTCTTCTTCTTCTTCTTCTTTTTCTTCTTCTTCTTCTTCTTCTTCCCCTTCTCCGTCTTCTTCTTCATCTGTGTTCTCCAAATGGAAGTTTTTAAATGTGAGCGTAATTTATGATCTGCCAGCATAAATATAACAGAACTTCTCGATGGGTTTCTTAGTTGGTAGTGTCTGCCTTCAGCCGGCACAGCAACGATAACAGAAACGTTGTTTTTTTTTTCTGCCTCTCTCTCAAATATTACAGGATACATAAGCGCATAGCATAAGATTTAAGACCCGCGTTACATATTATAATAATAACAAACACAATCAATCATTCTTCTAATGAGATAGACAGAAACTCCAGACCAGTGCCTCAAGGAACATTTTGACACTTTGGTATCATGACCTGAGTGTGGCCAAACCTTTAGAATGTCAGGAAGTCAAAGGACAGGAAATGCTTGTCAGGCACAGACGGGACTAACTTCCTCTGAAGATCTCCTGATGTCTCGCTCTCGGAATAAAAGCTTCCTATAGATAAAGTCATACCAGTAAGACCAATGAGATCTGTTCTCACAAAGTTGACATCATGAACTAAGGCTGAGGGATTCCTGAGGCTTCTTTATCTTATTCAATTTTATTCTCACTACCTTACATTCATGTCAATGTCGTGATGGATGTTTGGTCTTCCAAGAGGATGCCAGTGCACTGCCTTACATTGGGAAAGGAAGGTGGGGGGGATGGGGTTGTGCCTTACTGCTTCTCATGATTAATCCATCATCAGTGAATCACCTCCCCCATCCCCTCTCCTAGAAAAAAAAAATGATCTCCCCATTCCCCTCTCCAACATACACACATACTACATGCAAGTAATTTTTGGCCACTTCTCTAAGAAGGTGTGACTCAATACTGGGATGGAGGAGCATGGGGAGGAATTTTGCGTCATCCCCCTGCCTTGAACGTCCCGTGGAAGTTTTGCTTTACAGATGACAGTGCCCAGTTTTTAACTTCCAGATATGAGCTAGACCCACTTGTGGTACATCATACAATGGATCATTCTCAGTGATGCACGGTCATTGCAAACAACAACTCCAGCAATCATTACTTCCGTCTTAGACTCTTTCATTGTCAGAGAAATTCTGTTGGCTGATATGGTCTGTGATATTGACTTTTACTACTGATGCATTTCTCTCTAAGGGAAGCGAGATTTGGTTACGCAGTCACACATCTACAGTTTTGCTTAAAGAGGATGTGAGCCTCATTGATGTCGCAACAGGAAACTGTCTATGAGCCTTCATTTTTGTTGTTTCTGATCACAGAGTGTTCTATTGTTAATCGTGATATTCATCCCACAGTTTTCACATAGTTTTGACTGTGAGTAGGGTGTCACGTGATTCCGAACAACTAGCAAAGCGATTGCCACCGCAGCAGAGATCGCGGGTTCGAGCCCCTCCACATCCTCTTTCTCTTTCTCTTCTCTTCTCTTCTCTTCTCTTCTCTTCTCTTCTCTTCTCTTCTCTTCTCTCCGCGCTGACCATCTTCTCCGCTACCCTACCTTGTGTGGGTATCTGTTACCGCCTGCTCAATCATCACTTCTATTAATATGTGCACCACTTTCATCTTGCAACACGCACAAAACATTTTAGACAGCAAAGCCTCCAGTAGTTCGCACACTGAAAGGTCGAGATTAACAAGACACAGCACATGCCATGGGTAGGATTTTGGTTGTTGCACGTTACCCGGGTGGCCACCATCTACGGTTTGAAATTTGTAAGTGGGACTTTTCATCAACGGTTTCTATCGGAGGTGGATGTAGCAGGAATCAACGATGATAATGTATGCTAATGAATGAGGCAAAGATATAAGTATACCAAACACCATTAGCGAGTTAGCGTATTATTTTCGAGCTCTTCCGCATCAGTCGCAGCCATCTTGGCTTGGCTTAAGACTCATAGTGCTTCCTTTGTTAAGGACTGTTCACAGAATAAAAGCACCACCCTTTTCATGCACCCTTGGAGAGACCACTTAAACATAGCCTTACACTGGTTAGGAACTTGTGTATTGCCGCATTACGCACTCAGTGGCATGCTGTGGAGCCTGGATAATGTGGCGCACAAAGAAAACGTAATGGAAAAACAACTGGAAAAAAGCATACTGTTCTGTACAAGAGGATTTGCAAAGTCAGGAAGAATTTTATACTGCATTTCATGGGGAATTACTCCCCCAAGAACAGCTTGCTACTCGCTATAGAACTGCCTACACCTAGTTGGTAAGGTCGTCAAATGACAGATATTATGATTCTATTCTTGAAGGTCTACCAGATGAGGATTACACCACGGTAGTGATTTGATCAAGCAGATTTCAGAGGCGTAGCACAATGGTACCTAGTGAGAAGAAAGGGTAATTGAGAGGAAACAATGGTTTCTTTAAGGATGGCAGATTTTTTTAAAATATGCTACAGGAGCTCACGCCCTTGAAGATCATGCACCATGGATGTTTTTGTTTATTTTTTTCAGCCAGGGTCTCAATTTCGCGACTTTTCCTGGTTGAAAAAAATTAATCCCTCGAAAAAAAGTTCCATGTAGAGCTTGTTTTAAGAATCACTTTTGGTAAATAATTTGTAAAGGGGCGGTAAACCGCAAGTGAACCTCAAATTTAATTAATTCTAGTTACAGCCCCTCATTATTCAGACATTTTTCAAGACAGGGTATTTTTACATTCCGTGCAAAGCAGGTTATCGATTTGGCCATCCGGATGACTTGAGACTTCTGCGCAATTAAATACAGTACATCAGAAACTCTTCATTCAGGGCTCGTGAAAATAAGGCAATTGCGAGAAGATTTTTGTAAATTTTCGCGAATTTAGATCATCGCAAACAATTTTCTAAATCCTTGTACACTCGAAAAACTCACAGCTATGTCCATTATTTTCTATTAGCATATTTACTCACAAGCTGACCTACTCTTTAACATTAAAAGGATAGACTAGATCTTTGCAGTTCGAATTTATAAGGTCCTACCATGGGAACAATACGTAAGCCCTAAGAGGCAGCTGGAGCTTAGTGGTAGGGGAAGAGGAGGAGGGAAAAAAGAGATACTGAGTAGGACGCATAATTTTTATTTTGTGATGACGGAAACAGATCTTTCACTACCCCTTCCACCTCTCCGCTTTCCCCCAGATCACACCTTCCCCCTCCCCTTCCCATCCCACGGCCGCAACACCTCTGCCGTCTACCAGGAAAAGATAACAAAACAGTGATTAGATCATTTTACAACCCTGTGATAGCTCTCTCACTGTACATCATCTCCACGCTAGGGGGCGCTCTCTGGAGGTGATTTACACCGCTACAGTCAGCTCAAACGATATTTACATGCGATATATCCCCAGGGAATTTATGCCTGAACGTGAGAGAACAAGGATGAGCGGTCTCGAGAGAATCTAAAGGTTGAACTTCGAAACCTGTTATGTTGTTAGAGGATAAGTAAGATGAAAACGCTGTTAGGACGTCATTGTGTCGCCATTCTGTCAGAGGACTAGGTGAATAAAACAAGGTTATTGGCCTATAATGTACTTTAAATTGGCCCTAGTTCTTCCATCAAAGCCCGAGTAGAGGCCAACTTACAGCACAATGTAGGTCAATAACGCCATTATTATACCCTTCTACTCAAAACCGAAAAGAAAACAAACATTCCTAAAAGACAACCAGTAGAAAACATTTATAGTTTTATTTTAGGCCTATCATTGCATCAAACTCGTATTGCTGTTTAGTTTGACAATATCACTGTGCTTTGTTTACTATCGGTGTGCCGCACCAGCACTAGTGCACCATCCATCACTCTGGTGCGAAATCTTCTAAGTTAGCCTTAAGAGAGGGTATTGGCCCAGGGTGCAGGTCTTTTTGGGAAGGTGGTCTATTTCACCCTGATGTCACTGTAGATGTAATAAGATCACTGATACAAGACGTAGTAGGAAAAAAAAACAAAGAAGAAAATTAAAGTTAAGTTGTCTTTACTAAAGCGTCTTTCGGGAGGGAGGCACAGGAAAAATAGGCAAGATCTCACACACATTGGCAGACATGTATTTGTTGCAGTGGGTATGGTCAGGAGAGGAAGAAAGTGCAATACTTTTCAAACTATTTAGATGACAGGCAGGCAGGCAGGCAGTCAAGGGGTCAGACAGACAAACAAGACACAAAGACACACAAACGAACACACAGAAAGACTGACAGAAGAAATACGGACGAACGGATTGATAGATAGACAGACAGATAGACAGACAGACAGACAGACAGACAGACATACAGACGAAGGGATAGATAGATAGATAGATAGATAGATAGATAGATAGATAGATAGATAGATAGATATTCGCAACACCACACATCCCCCTCTCCTCCCAGAGACAACTCCTTCGTTTGTTTTTCCAGAAATGACCCCGAAGGTGCAGTGTCACCTCTTGAGGTAAGCAAGGGGAAAGCACTCACTTACCTTACATTCACTGCGTTATGCCCCCTTCCTCCCAGACACCTCATCTTTAAGAATAACCAGCTGATGAGAAAGCCAGGCTCCGCCGTGGTATCAAAGGAGAACGTTACGGTATAACAGACGGCGTGTACACGTCATAACCACCTTGAACATGGAGGGCTTTTCTTTCTACCTTTAAAGTCTAGGCAGACACAACAAATCCCTGGTTTCATTAAGGCGAAGGCAGGTAGGCAGGCAGACGGGCAGGTGTAGAGGACATTAATTTTGGAGCTTAGACAATTTCAAAATCACTCCTTAGCCCGTATACACGAGCACTCTAACAAGGGAAAACACAATCGGTTATTTCTACGAGGCTAAACGTTATGATTTCTACTTGATATTTCAATAATTGATATTGATCTCCTTTTTAATCGTTTTTGGTAAACCATTTATTAAAAAAAACAAAACAAAAACCACCGTTTCTGACTTCATAAATCAATGATGGTCTACTACAGAATACAAAATAATCCAACCTATCATACGCCACGATCAAGTTGAAAACCTGTCGCTCGCTTACCATTTCATATTTAATTATAATAGCAGCAACTTTTTAAATGTGCTTACGACATCTGACAGAACAGAAGATAACTTTCATTGTTTAGAAACATTCGACTAGTGTTAATATATGGTCTGTTATAATTTATCATGTCGTAATTCTAAATAAATAAAGTTTGGATAAAAAAGAAGAAAAAAACAGGAAGGTGTGCAGTTTGTAAGGAAAGACCTACAGTATATCTAATTCCTCATAAACTTTTTACATGCACATAAAAACTGTCTAGCTTGCACGCGAACTCCAACAGTATATCTTTCTCAAAACAACGCAAAAACACCAGTTAGATCTTATGATTAAGAACAGAAGAAATCTAATGTGGGCATTATATCACAGAGCACACACTGTCTAACTATTACCTAAAACGCAAACAATTACATGAATACTCTCTAATTGTCAAGCTCCGGAAGATTAAATTATATTGTAAGGATTCATTCCCTTTCAGCAGTCATCTGTTTCAGAGCACCTTATAATCATCATATACTGTATACAGCCGAATAGCAAAACGCTTTAAAACTGTCAGAGGGATCCTTCTCAAAGAGTACTTGCAGATGTTTATATTAAAGGAGCCGTAAAGGGGTTGCGGTTTGTTTGTTATAAATGAAACATAATTTCATGGACCGGCGATTTTTAACATAAAGCGGATTTAGAGATCTAAATCCATCTAGTAAAGAATGTGTTCAACTATTAAAGCGATTCAAGCCGATGGGTTGACCCGTTATTTTGCGTGAATCTTGAGTGCTAATGGTAGTTTTATAAGCATATTATGGCGATAATAATATCCACAATAATCCGTGTCCTCTCCCCCATCCTTTCACAGGTTCAAAGTCTATTTGTAAACGACACAGCTCAGTCCAACCCAGCCCAGCCCAGCCCAGCCACACTCTCCGCCCAAAATAAAGCAACGGTTTTCATGTTATTATCCTGCATAGGGACGGTGTAACCAGGTTAAGAAACAGTTGTTTTTAAGCTGATTTTATTCTGTTCTTTAGTTCGGAAGTGTTTTTTTCCTGCAAATTTTGTGCGGAATATAAACATATTTTTGGCACTAGACGAATCACATTCCACATCAGGAATTTCTGTTTTCCTTTATCAAGTTGTTTTCAATAATCCGTCAAAAAAAAAGGACACATTTCTAACGTTCAAATTAATGACACTATAGCACACTCCTAAATCCAAAAGCTCTCAGTTTGTTCAAAGTGAATATTACCTGTCAGATGAGAAGTTTCACATAACTTGCACATGTTTTCTTTGTCAGTGTACGGGAAAAGACAATATGAGCCAAAACTATACGTTTACAGGAATACGCAAACACACACACTCACACACACACACACACACACACACACACACACACACACACACACACACACACACACACACACACACACACACACACA
>JAWQUT010000034.1:1205016-1216619 GCA_033807755.1 Ellobium chinense
CCCCCTGTCCTCTTTTCTCACCAGTAATGCAAATATATTATCCAGCCGAGGAACAGTGCAAGCACGTTCATAAAATAGGCTACTCCTCAAGTAAACATGGAGACAAAAGCCAAAAGCAGACCTCCTTGTCTGGCACTCTGGCAACTTAAGATCTGGCAAACCAGCGAGGGCGGGTACGAATCCGATTATTGTTCTCATTAATGTCTACATGTATAAGCCATACGCGACTCCCCGAAAAGAGCATATTTGCCTTTGAGAGTGTGTGCACTGAATTTGCGACTATGCTACTACAACTGTCTCATATCAAGGTCGCAACCAGTTTGGAATAAAATAATGAAGAAGGAATGTGATATCTACATCAAAATTCCTATTGAATTCCATCAACAACGGTCCCCCAAAATTTGCTGGTAATCGAGTCACAGGTTAATTTCAGCCCTGGCGGATCTGATTAAATACAGACACAACTGAGGTGCGGGAACATGCGCCTGGCACAACACGATACAGAGACTGCTGCAGGGGTTTTCAAATTGGAATAGGTTAAGGGACTCATCGAACACTAGGTATGTGCATGTGGTAAGCTCCTGTGAAGCAGGGTGGCTCAGTGGTGATAGTGTTGGACTCAAGATCTAAAAGTGATCGGTTCGATTTCTGATCACATTGGCATTGTGAGTGCCTTGGGAAAAGCATTTTATTCACATTTTTTTCAGTCCACATGTCTGTAATATGAGTACCTGGCTATAGGCAGTGAACGATATTGTCAGAATGCTAGTAATCAGTGCCTGTAAAAGGCAGCAACACGATGTGTTACCCAGGAAGTTGAGAAAATCCTAGAGTGATCAAGTCTGGGGCTTTAGCATGCCCAGCAATGAAGATAAAAATGATATCTCTGGGATGTCAATTGAAGTTTGGCCACCATGGGTTATCAATTGTTTACTTTTTTTCAACGATTATTTTGGAGTTTGATTTTGATCATGGAAGTTGATTATTTAATTATGAGTTTGAGATTTGTGCATGCCACCATGTAAATGCCACATCATGCCAAAACTGTTTTTTTTTGTTGTTTTTTTTAAACAACGTGCCAATTTATTTCAACGAACATTAAACATCATTCTTTCCCAACACACCAGCCCACTCACGTTTAAATAAACAACCACCACAACCATCACCTTCACGATCTCTCATTTCATACTGAAAATCCGAAAAAAGCTGCAGATCAGTTTTAATCAGTGTCATGCGTTAATTATTAAGCGACCACCATTAACAACAGCTTTTTATCTCCATGGCAATATTTGACATCACCTACACTGCTATCAGTGAACACTGTGAAATCTTTGCAGTGATGTCGGATGGCGTTTGTCATGGCATAGACCAGTGTCCACCATAGGAAATCATAATGTGGAGTCATGTGTTATTGCCTGTATCACAGTAGTTTAACAAAAAGCCTCAGACACATGGTCATGATGTTGATGATGATGATGAGGAGGAGGAGGAGAAGGGAAAGGAGGAGGATGAGGAGGAAGAACTTTCGAGTTCAGACTCCTCACAGCTTAAAATACACACACACGTGTTAAATATTCACAGACAAATATTCAAAGATGCACCGGAATACAGTAAATAAAATATAATCAGATGTGGTCTTCAGATGATATTTGAACATGTCTTGGTCGTTCGTCTTCCTCAGATGTAATTGGAGAAAATTCCACACCGGAACCATTGATATGTTGTGAATATTATTTCTTGTGTCAGCTCAAGAAAGCTGCTGACATGATGGTATATTAAAAAACAGTAAACAGTTTAGCTAAGTAATGCTATCTGATGATAAAATATGACGAAATTATACTCTATGTATCAAGGAAAAAGCAATATCTCTCCATAATAATATTTACCGTATGACGGGCTAGACACATTTGGTCCCGTCAGTTGGTAACGCCACGTCATTGTCTCGCTTTGTAAGTTGTCGGCTGACTATCTTGATACCAGGAGGGCTCGTCCGCCGTGCGCTTTACTCGGACAGGACGTGACGGGATAATCCGACACACGCATGAACATGGAGATAGTAATTACACGTACAGATTCAGCACTCATACCACAAAAATAAACTCTTGCAAGAGTAGCACTGCATCAGGGAATCTTATAAGCCCTCCAAGTGCCCCCATGCCCTCCAAGTGCCCCCATGCCCCCATGCCCCATGCCCCCGCGCCTCCGTGAAGAGTCTCACAAGCTCATCCCTGTACATCTAACACCCATATCTCACGTGACCAGAAATTCCTCATCCTGTCAAGAGAGCACAATAATTGATCCGTTGACATTAGCCGGCTGCCAGCAACATTATTTCTTGTTTTACATTGCACCGTCTTTTTTTTTTTTTTNTTTTTTTTTTTTTGTAGAATCCCGATCCTTATCGCAAAAACCAACAGACAGAAGGCAAGATGGATCTCTTTGCAATGTTCTGGGACTCTCTCCCCCTCTCCTGTCCCCCCCTCCCCCAGTGCTTGGCTTAGACTTAGGGGCAGGATTAGGAATGAGAGATCGAGCATGAAATTGTTCTTAGATGATACTAATAATGCATTTAGAAGTCTCATATCCAGGCTAATGCCCGCTCACGCGGCTTCACACTATTATCACCCCGGCAGGCCAGATCACTGTAGGACTTTCTCAACTCGCTGGGGAGTATACACTGCCGCTGACATTTGGAGGCTGTGATTACGAGCTTTCTGACAATAATTTTCACTGCCTATACCCAGCTACCCATTTTACAGAGGGGTGGACTGAGGAAAATGTGAATGAAATGCTTTCCCAAGGCACTTAACAACACTGCCATGGTCGGGAATCGAACCTACGATCATGAGGTCTTGAGTTCAGTGTCTCTATCATCGTCCTAACACCATCCCAATGGTGCGTTCACTTCCCCTATTTTACCCTTAATCCTGCCTCTAAACTTGAACTAACCACTGGGTGTGAGCATTCTTAGATATATTGTCGATCAGTTGATAAAATAAATCTCCTCCTATCATCAACTACTTCAGTGTGAATTTCACTCAGTTTACTAACCATGAGTGTGAGTGTTCGGACGAACTTGATATCGCCGTAAATGAGTGAGCATTTATCATTGTTTAACAAAGAAAAAGGGTTCGGGAAATGGTTGAATTACGGCGAAATCGAGCACACTGGAGTGTTCCTGGATATATTGTCAATCAGTTGATAACATAAACCGTCTCCTATCATCAACTACCTCAGTGTGAAATTCACTCACTTTGACTTCGAAAGTTGCAGTCCACAAGAATCTTAGTTCGGATAAAAATAAGTTTAGCAGGTCGAGAGGCCTCATTGTGAGTAAGATGGATAACATTGTATGTCATTGTAAAACAATTTGCCTTCGAGGTAAATAAAAGTCTTATTTTCAGTTTTCATTTTCATCCTGCCCTCTCCGTTTCGCACCTCTAACAACAAACTGAACATGGGTTTACAGAAGATAAAAATCCATCTGTCTACAAACTTGATGAATGCACATGTATATAATTCTTGGCGTGAGAGAATTATTTTAACGTTTTTTGCCCGCAGATTGAAAAACCGGGTGAATTCCTAGAAAGCTTTCCTCTTTGCTCCAAAAACAAGCGACAAATTGCGTTTACAGTCGATTCTGCTTAATCCCAATTCGTGTAAACGCAAGTCTCCCCTAACTGCAGTCATGTTCAGAAAAGAGAATGTTAATATATTATTTCATACATCAAACTTCTTAGACAGCTTTAGTTACACACACAGACACACACACACACACACACACACACACACACACACACACACACACACAACACACACACACACACACACACACACACACACACACATATAATTCCGGGCTTCTGAAGATGGGGTCATATGATGTCGGCTGTATAGTTCAATCCGTTGCTTTGACTTAAAAAAAAAGGGGGAATATGATGGTGGTCATCACTCTACATGATAAAACTGCGGGTTGGCATTATGGCGTTGTTTTGGCAGAGCACTCCTGGAAATAAAAATTGCTTAAAAATCGTCATTTCAACCTGGCGATTGTCTCACTTTTACATGTCAAGATGACACTAAAGTAGATGTTCGTTTCCTCATTATGGGTATTTCTATTTTCTTTTTAATGATGAAGAACATAAAGAATTAGTATATTCAGAACGTTTTGAGTATCATCCACCTGTTTTCTCTTATTCTGACTTCATTAAAGGAAAATATTTCTTCATGGAAGAATAGTCATTTTAAATATACTGGAAGTGGCAGCTTCATGCCCGGGGCGACATCCCACTATTCTTAAGTGGACGACTGTCATCTATCATGCATCAAACTCACAATTTAGTCACTCACTCGTATGTAAACGAAACTCACAATAATATGCCGAACAAATAATACTATTTACGCAGAAAAATCGATTTCAGCATGCGATGATTCTCTGATCTGTTGGTTATGAATCGTTTAGTGAGTTGTATTGAACAGTCGTGTATGGGGACTAAGATTTGCCTCTCATCGCCGTGTGCTCTTTTCTCTCGCAAATAATTATTGGTTATTCACTGTACCTCCCAAGAGACGCCACTGAGTATACCGCTCACAGATTTGATGGTAAAGTGGATGGGAAATGCTGCCCACATATACGCCCATGTTGCTGATCAATGCAATATTTCCCACAACTGAAGTCGTGCAAAAAAACCACCAAAACGTTATGCACAGCTGTTTTATTGAATGAAATTATCCTAATAGAGGATTGCCAGTGCACACGGGACGCTGTCCCTTCAATTTAATCGGCGCGAGTAATTCAAGGGTGTCTGAGCTTTTAGGCTTTGTTTCCGAAATTTACCGGTCTTCTGGAGTTCGATTCCTGCCCCTAACCATCCATATAGACCCTTGAAATGGTCGCATAATATTGCTCTCAAAATCATGTATAAACTCAAAACTTACCTAATAGCACATTCTACCTGCCTGACATGGAACTCTTCTGAATGTTTGAATTCGTTCATGTGCAGTACCGTTGGATGCTCCCACCTCGAGCTTAGTTAAGGGTTATGGGCATGATTAGAAAAGAGAAAACACATTTTATGAGAGGGTACCCGGACAATGAGAATGTCTAGGGATTGTCCCAAGCTTGCTTTTTTCTTTCTTAACCCTATCCCTAAATCTGCCCATCAGCCTAGACCAGGTTCTAGACGGAAGTTTCTTGACATATTGTTTACGAAATGTTCCGGATATACAGGTTAGCAAGAATGCAGTGTAGGTGCTATGTGCAAAAACCCAACCCTCAGTTTCTCATTAAATTATGAAAAACTTTTTTTTTCCAAACCCACGCATGAGTGTAGTCATTTTACCTGGAGCGGTCTAAAATTCTGAAGAAAAAAAATGTAAATGACCTAATTTGTGAGTTACGATGATACACTTCAACTAGTGTGGTTTAGCTTTGAACGATGATACACTTCAACTAGTGTGGTTTAGCTTTGAACAATGATACACTTCGACTAGTGTGGTTTAGGTTTGGACCTCATTTCTGACCCCAGAAGTACTTAGGCCTTCCGCCTTTTCAATGATAAATAGTTCTAATGAAAACAAGGTTTTCTGTGCGCAAACATTTTAAATATCAAATATTCTGATACCAAACTTGGAATTGAGGCATCAGACTCTGAAAATGGTGTAGCCACCCAGTATCGATTTTTGTTTCTTGCAGAAATCGAAAGTTAAAATCATTTCTGTTCACAAAACGATTAATTTTATAGATGAATGGTAAGTAATTGATGTAGTGTTGATAAATTTGTTTTGTAAAGCAGTGTAGATTATTTTATAGTGAAATACTGTAGAAAAAGAAAATTAGCATTCTTTTTCAGAACATTTTCCATTGCCATGGGTGGTGCGGCTTCAGAAAACTATATTATCTTGGTTCAGAATAATGGAGAGTCAAAAACTTCTTACACTTAATGAAAGTAAATACAAAAGGCTTTCGTATCATAACCTGAAACAACAAGAGATAAATAACAGAATTCAACATTACACATGCATCGTTTCATCTTCCAAAATGCTTGTGTAAATATTCACGGCTCGAAATAAAGGAGTGGGGAAGAACAGCCATACGTGCGCGGAAGGCATTGTATTTAATGGCCAACTTGACGGTGTTGATTGAAAAAAGCAAGGGAAGTGATGAAATTAGTGTCAGGGTGTCCTACTGAACTATTTAGGCTTGTCTCAAGGCTATTGGTTTGATAAATATTGAGATGATTTCACTCAACAATGTGATATAGTGCTTTATAAGAGTAAGGGCTTGTCTCAAGGCTATTGGTTTGATAAATATTGAGATGATTTCACTCAACAATGTGATATAGTGCTTTAAAGAGCAAGAACAAGATAACACCTCGCTATTTTGTTGCTGGTGTATATACGCGACAAGATTAAGGCACTGAGTTTACACTATCTTGATATTCTATAATTGTTTAATGCTATGCCCTCCTATCGTTACTATCTATAGCCAAGCCACGCCTACAAAATGGCCGTGGATACTGCCTCTGCTCAGACGAATTTGTTTCTGTATTTCAAACATTAAACGTTTTTTTCGCTTTTCTAATCATTTTTCATACCATAACATTCGGCTAGCTAGTAAACTAGAGACTGCAAAATTTTCTATACAATATAAAATGTTTAACTTCGTGAATTTCGGGGGAAAAAGCGCTCGAAGTGAATCGTGTTATTGAAATTAAATTAATCACGTGTCCCACCACGCCTGTTCTCTCTCTCCATATCCCGGTTGAACCAGATTATTTCCTTAATAAATTACTCTTAAGTCCATACTGATTAATGATGTTACTGTTGATAATAATTGAGAACTTGCGCTTTAAAGATGGAACCTCTTCCTGTTGTAAGAATTATGAATTTTGCACGCTGAACGCAACTAAGGATGCATTCAGCACCGGTGCACTAATGAAATTCCTACGATGGTAAGAAAGTCGATCATTAATGGGCAAGTGCTCAAATGATGACAACAATAACAGCAGTGATAGAACTGATGAAAGTTCCGATGATGATGATGCCTCTGATGAATCTAAGATGAACTGAGTTATGATGTACGAAAGAAACATTTTTTTTAATAAAGGAAGAAAAAAAATGCGAATATAGCAAATATAGCAAAACGTGTCGATCTTTATAGCTTGCTCCTAGACCTGGGTAAATGGTTCAAGAAATTATTATTCATAACATACTGTAGAACTGGCTTACTTTCAGCATTGCGATAATCTGAATAGGGTCAAGGTAAAATTCATGAACAAACGGGAACAGACATCGCACCCTCCGCATTATTTTTGTACTATTTTCCCGCGGACTTGCGAATAAGCGAAGTCGAGTGCATAATTACATCACAGCAAAGTGAAGTATTTCTTTATCTTGACATTCTGTAAAATGAGAATTTGCGTATTAACGATGGGATCTCTTACACCGTAAGAATTACATCATCTCTGCATGTTGAACACTACTATGGGTGCATTCAGCGCCAGTGCACTAATGTAATCATTACGATTGTAAGAGATCTCACCGTTAATGCGCAAGCTCTTCAAAGACATAATTATAGTCTGATTGGAAGAAAACATTAAGCTCCCAAAATTTGACATCGTTTCATTCATCATTTCTTTCAGTGTTCTGATCCCGACCTGACAGCTCGTCAAAAACTTCACATAAACATAAACCTGTTTATAAAATCTCCTTAAAAAAACACAACAAACATTCTTTTAATCGGCACGATAATTCAGTCTTGGTTGTTGTTGCACGCAGTGAATTGATCTTGCTATTTCTAAAGTGTTAACAAGCTGGGATCTGCGCAATTTAAAGCACTTGACTGCACTACATAATATGCCCAACAAGACCCCTCCTCCCGTTAAAAATGAAAACAAACAGATACCCTCTTGCATCTATCATATTGTAAACTAAAAACAGAGTCAACCAGCCCAAGTCATGTCAGGTGAAAGGAAAGACACACAAGAAGTCGGAGAAGTCTGGTTAATTTTGTCCTGACACCAAAGCTGTGGGGAAAGAGATCACGTTTATAAACAAATTCATATCCATCAACGGGCTCTGTAATTAGGGACTAAAAACTGAATCGTTTACAGACACTTCTAGTAAACAGTTGTCTTGATTAGATAATAAATTGACGATATTTATAGTCCCATAAAGGCAGACTCTGCATCATACAGATATAATTTTCATCGACGAAGATCAGCCGGACGGTTTACATACAAGAGATCAGTCAGTTTGGACATTGTCTTTTCGTCGGATACTCTTGTACGGTGATATAATTTCATTGAACACTAAAATCTAGATCCTCAAACTTTCAAAGAGCACAGATGTTTGATTTTTCTTAAATGCTTAAGAATTATTGTTATGATTTATATTACTACGAAGTTGTAGAAAAGGAACAAATGGCAACAGCAATAACAAAAATGAAAACTTAACAACAACAACAACAGCAACAACAACAACGACAATAACAACAACAGCAGCAGCAGCAAAACAACACCAACCCCACCACCACCAACACCAACAACGACAAAACACGCATACATTCTGCAGCTGCTTTCACCACCACCACCACCATCATCATCGTCAAAATGAATTGCACGCCAGCCTCCGTATTGTATATGAATTATTACACAGCTAATACTGCACACCAAGACAGATGGTGAGGCCTGCGCTTCTGTTTTTGTATGCTTGCTCACAACATTATATCATCTTTTTTTCCCCTCTCGCTGTCTCTTTCGTTTCTCTCCCTCTTTTTCTCTCTCTCTCTCTTTCTCTCCCTCTCTCTTCCTCTCTTCCTCAAGCTAGAATAATGTCAGAATGTCCGAAACATAATAGAATGAAAGAGCAGTCATCTAGTACGTCAGTCAGTCAGTCAGTCAGTCAGTCAGTCAGTCACTCACTCACTCACTCACTCACTCACTCACTCACTCACTCACTCACTCACTCTCCCTCTCCCCCCTCCCTCTCTCTCCCTCCCTCCCTCCCTCCCACTGCTAACAATTCTACTCCGCTTTGACGCAAGGCCTAATCTTCTAAGCTGTCATTAAACATCCGTCTTCCTAGCAGTTGCAAACAAGAGAACAAACAACCAGAAACAGAAGAGGGTGCATCATCAAACACCTGATAATTATCAGACAAGAAGATCCCGTGTTTAAGAGATAACAACGTATTTCTAGAACAAAACTCCAGACTTTGAGCGAACAAGCCTTCATCACATCTTGGAATCTCCCAAAAACAAAAATGAAAAAAAAATAAAAATTCGGTAAACATGGAGTGGAGTGTTTCAACATGCCATTGAAAACATTCAGCAAAAAATAAGTGAGGAAAGTCGCGTTTTGATAGTGTGAAGATATTCATGCGAGCGAATTGACATTCGTTTGACCCTCGTTGCTAACGTCAGTACAGGTGTTCTGTTTACAGTCACTTGAGAACAATAATATTGAAGAGCATTTTTCAAAAACTCAGTAAATGCACTTTCGTTGAAAAATGAGTTTGTGGTGTATCTAAGAAAGCATTTCTATGTTAATTCATTGAAAACCTGACTGAGCTTAAGATCTCCACCCCTTCAAATTTTACGTCATTTAACAGTAAATAAAATTCTATGTGTGATGAGCAATTACCTTTACGTTATTTCCCTTTATTTCAAAGATATTCAGAGACCACATACCGAGTTTCCGAAAAGCGCTATTCAATTGACACTTGAGAGCTTGCGCATTAACGATAGGATCACTTACCATAGTGACATTTACATTTGAGAGCTTCCACATTAGCGATGATATCCGTTATCATTGTAAGAATTACATTACTATATTGGTGCTAAGTGGACCGTTAATAGAGTTCAACATAAAGAATTTCTGAAATCCTTACAATGTTAAGAGACCATATTCTCAGTTAACCCTGCATGTTGAAGGCTAGTACGGGTAGTTTCAGCAAGGATGTACTAATGTAGCTCATACGATGGTAAGGATCCCATCGTTAATGCGCGAAGTCTCAAATGTCGGGTTTGGGGTTTTATTGTCCATAGACCTACAGCGATAGTAACCGTCACGTCGAAACAGGCAAAATGTTGAAGTTGACTAACTTACGAACTTAAATTACAGATTATAGGTTATTTCGAGTTTTACAGATGTTCCAGTTCGCCGGTAACATTCTGATTTAGGAAATAAGGGACTCATCTGTTGTTTGTTTGTTTGTTTCCAAGAGACTGCGGTTGGAGATCGCTGTGTGCTGGTGTACTGATTAAAAACAACAACAACAACAACAACAACAACAACAACAACAACAACACAAGAACAAGAAAGCTACCCATAGCTTAGGTAAATAAATATATAATGTAAACATTAATCTATAAACAGTATAAGAAAAAACCCTAAATAAACACATAAATATGTTATGATAAACTACAAAATAAAAAGATTATATTATTTCACAAAACAAAACTGAAATAAATTACAGACATTCCATTGCAAACTTACCCAAACGAGAATATCAATGTATCACAAGTTTTATTCCCACTTTACTCCTCACAAATACATCAGTTTTGCCGCCTCATCCATATCGCTACTACAAGTTTGACGGTGTCTTTACCCGTCCCAGGTAAACTTTTGACAACTTTTTCCCCATCCACACCAGTCTATCTCCCTTCGGACAAACCACGCGCATACTCACACACGCGCGCGCGAGAGTCGACCGGACATGGCCAGCCGACTGTTGAGGCGATAGGGTCGCGTGATGTGGCCAATCACCAATACTAAAGATCCATATCGCGAACATGCATGCAGGGAAAGAGCTGGCAGTCGCTCACAGCAGAGCAGCCACGGCTGGATGAGCTGAAAAGTTCACTGGTCTAGATCTAGCTCCGCCGTCTGAGCACTTTCACCGTTTCTGATATTACGATCTTTTGTGGTATTACGAACATGTTGATGAGTTATCAATTCGTGGATGGAAGCAATGATCAGCTTTTTACCTGGTGACTGAAATAATACGTACAAGATGAGCCAGGACCGTGACGAATACACTCCCACCGCAGTTTTGGAGGGTTGGGGTCGAGGAGATCAGGGGGCTGATGATGGGGTTATTATAATGTGTATGATCCCTGCATGAATGACAATGTGGAAGGAGTGTAAATTTTTTATGCTTGAGCACGTTTGGAAAGATAGTTTTCATTTTTTAGTGTTCTGATATACTCCCTGAGAAATTTGCCTGAGTTCCGGGGTCAACAAGGGTGTACAAAGCAGAGCCGTGTGCGAAAACGCAACTCTCTATTGTTACATGATTAAACTTTAGAGAATGACACATGACATACGGCACTGTCATAACAACAAAATGATACTATAGCTGCAATGACTTACTTTGTGGACTATGGCATTACACATGACTTAAAGATCCCCCCTTCCCATCATTCCTGATCTACATAATGCCGGGGGGGGGNGGGGGGGGGGGGGGGATAAGGGGTTAAGAAAGGGCTTTTTTTTTATTTCTTGAAGCGGGGATGGCACCCTGTCTGTTGGCAAGGTTTGGACAAGGTTTATAGATTATTAAAAAAAAGCCCAAGCCACAAAGTGATATGTTTACATATA
>JAWQUT010000034.1:1222065-1242620 GCA_033807755.1 Ellobium chinense
TTTTTTTTTTTTTTTGCTTTTGTAATCTTATCATTCTCTCTTCTCAAAGACCCCTACTCCGATCTCCTGTCCCCATTCCTCCCCTACACACACACACACACACGCGCGTGCGCACACACACACACACACACACACACACACACACACACACACATACAAACACACACAAACCCGCATCCCACATCTTCCCCCTTTTTACTTTTTTATTTTCAGATCCTCTCCTTCTCTCTCCTCCACATCTCCCACACTCGTCTTGAGAAAACAATTTTCTCCATTGTTGCAACACTGTTCCTTCAAGTGTCAGAATTTGTTGATCAGCGGCCACCGATAGATCGATCGATCGATATAATCGATATTGTTCCACTTTTTAGTTTCGTTTCGCTTCTTTTCTACAATTCCTCCTAATCTTTTAATCGCCGAGTCGTGTCAGTCATCTGTACTCGATCACAACGAGGCTTGCAATGCGTGGAACGTAGCAGAGAGTAGTCGATAAAACAGGACTCAGTGATCGTGGTAATTAAAGAATACAATTCAGCCACCAAAGCAGCCATTTGTCGTAAGAAGGGGTGACGAGGCTACGAGTGCAATCATTGTGAAAAGAGAGAAGAAAAGAAAAAGAAGGAGGGGGCGGATATTCGCATTAGTCCTCCTAGCGTTACAGAATTTCGTTTTGATCTTAATCATAATGCGAAAGAGAGAGAGAGAGAGAGAGAGAGAGAGAGAGAGAGAGAGAGAGAGAGAAAGAGAGAGAGAGAGAGAGAAGAGAAGAGAGAGAGAGAAAGAAAGAGAAAAAGAGAGAAAGAGAGAGTTCCGTTTGGACTTGATGAAAAATAATTTGTTTGGTATTACTTTCGCCCGAATTAATGTAAACAGTTTAATGTTCTATAAAAGCGAGACGTGAAGGAAATGCAATCGTATTTTTGCTTATGGTCTTTTCCCTATTTTCTAAATTACTGATTTGATTAGGTGTCCAGAAATGCGATTTTCATGGACCATGTAATGTGGCGTTTTGTTCTTATCTTAACCTCTAATGCCCAGGCATAGAAATACTGGTAGGAAAATTATGAAAATTCACATATATACACTTCAAATGCTACTCAAAATACATATAAAACATTGATTTTGAACAATGTCAATATTTAATAGGTGAAAAATTTTGGGTCAAATTTGGACCTCCGGGCACTGAAACATCCTTACCATATTTGGACCACTCCATACTGGACCCTTGAAGTTGGGTTGCCAAATATGGACCAGTGGGCACTAGAGGGTTAATGAAGCCCGGACAAAAAGAATGAGATTTTATGCGATTTGATTTTAATATTTACTGCTGCTATTTAAATGTAACGTTGATATCTTTATCATGATATTTGATTTGTAGTCTAGATAGAGAACGTCCCAATCTGTCTGTCTCCGATTGTTAGATCTGAAAATAAATAAATAAATAAATAAATAAATAAATAAATAAATAAATAAATAAATAAGCAACAGTTTTGTTCATATAATAAAGATGTAGAGGTGAAATTCCTCACAAAATAAGAATGGCTTCACAATTTGCAGTCAGAATTTCCGATAATGCCCTCAGAAACGGCCGAAACTTTTGAAAATTTGAATTTAATTTAAACTGTAAAATACAACAATATTTGTCAATGTAGATAATGTGTGACAGTCCTGAAGGTAAAAGATCCGAGTATAACATACAAATACAACATATTTTTCATGCCATTGAATACAACCATAACAAATCATATAATTATGATCAGTATTATGTGAACGGACAAAGTGATGATGTTGCACTGGTAAGAAGATGATGCTGAGGACAACAGTGGTACACGTGATGAAAATCACACGAGGAAAAAAAGCTTTTAATATTTTGTAGTAAAATCTTGACAAAATAGAATAAACAGGTCTTTAATAATCCCGATTATAATGCCTTTGCATGTCTTTCCAAATTTCTCATTGCACTGGACTGATTCATTTCAGTGCCAAAGAAGTTGTTATTTTTTTTATGAGTAATTACTTCTGGTGAGGTACACATTACGCATCATATCTCATAAACTAATCCATGACATCCTCTCATATTTTAAAGGAAAAAATGTTACCAGCTGACTTAGACAATTTAAAAATCACTTACTGCAGCTCTTTTTAAAAGAAATTACCTTTCAAAAAAAAAAAGTCAACGACGATCCAGTCATGACCTAGTTTAGTATGTTCAAAATAACATTTGCCACACTACATTTCCAAGTCAAAACAAACCTCGAAAGTCAGTTAATACATCTATTACATTGACATTGTATACGTAGAAAGTATACAATACCGTGAGACTACACATACTAAATAGGCAAACATTACTGGTGTGTCTCTTAGACAATTGTTTGTGACATACCTTATCTTTTGCGAATGAAATAATTTTTAACTATCCTGGGGAGGACCATAGTGATCTGAACGAAGAAGGCAGTTAGTAATAAAGTATAGATAAACAAACATATTTGCGCGTTTATAATCTGTCTGGACACTGATGACAAAGAGACCTGGTTTTCCTGTGGTGTGACTGACCCTACCCACCTTACCCACCTACGCAGCGGGTCGAGTGGCTTCCTGCACCTTTGAAGATCGAGTGTTCCTTCTTAAAAAACTGAAGGCTAATATCTTTGTCACTGAGATCGTTGGCGTCATTGCGACATTTAGACATTTCTTCTTCTGAAATAGCACACCCCTGCCAAATTTAGAATCATATCCTTTACAAAGGAAAACTATATCATATTGAAGTTTAGTGTAGTGTCGTAAAAGATATGAAATTCTCTATCTCTGAGAGCGAGGCAACGGGCTGAGTTTGTTTGTTCCTTGCAATTTGACAAAATGGGAAGCCACACCCCTTCTTTGTATTCTATGAGCCGTCCTTCACAAAGGGTACGTTATAGGTTACAGGCCTGTAATTGTACTTTTACTTTTGGGTCCTACAGGGGTTATATTTTATCTCCCCATTTCCCTCTTTTGGCATGCCCTGCTTCCAGTAATAAGGGCTCCGGGGGGGAATTTTTGATATCATGGGAATCTGTGTCCATTTTACTTTATTTTGCCAGGCACTATTTAGCCCTGGGCTGGAAATGCCAGGTGGAGGGTATGCTCAGGCGGAAGAGGAGGGGTTTGGCGGTGACCAGTGAAAAATGTAGGCTGTTTACAAATAGCAACCAAGCTCAAAATTTCAATGGGCGCTTGCTAGGGTTGGGTAAGTCTTAAAATTTGGGCCACATAATGAGCTTCAATCTGGTATGGGTCTGGGTGAAAGCTAAAACTTTGGGTTCAGAGGGCAGCTCAAAATGTTAATATAGCCCATAGAGGAAAAAAGGGTCCAATCCCATTACGGGTCTGTAACCTTGTAGTTGGTACGAGCCAGTCACAGTGAGGGAGGGTGCACATCTACTAGAGGTTTGTTAGAAATGTGCCACATGGTCGGTATGCTATTTAGTGAGTCTAAGATATAAGTATAGCAAACACTACTAGCAAGTCTGCGCACGGACTTCTGTTTTTCTCCCTGTTAGTCGCAGCCATCTTTGCTTGCCAAGAGATGATACTTCCTTTTCTAAGGAAGGGTTGTGGTTTCCCATGTTTGTAACTTGCAGGGAACAAACAAACGTAGTCTAGCTGATCTTCAGAGGATGATAAGCCCTACCTGCCAATGTTTTGGTCCTTTGACTTCCTGACACTCTAAAAGAGCTGGGTCACACTTGGGTCAAGACTCCCACGTATCTTTCTGTTCACTGTTTTTCTGACTCGGATAGGATTTGATCCCGCAACCTCCATTTTTTTTTCTTCTTTTAATTCCTTGCTGCATACCCCGTCTCCCATCGCAAAGCCACTGCAAAATAATATTATAGGAGAGACCCTGGGGTATTCACACGTTAAGTGGGCGACACCAAGGACTTTCTGATCCACCCTCGTATCGTTCTCGCAATTGCCAACACTCGTGCACAATGCATTTCTGACGCCCCGTCGAGCGAACAGTGGCAGTGCCACTTTAAGAATCTCCATCCTGACGTCTGGGCAATATTTACTGTTCTGGCTGCAATCGGAAATACATTTTCCAGCCGGGTGGGCTGATGAAAATTGAGAATAAACCGCGCAACCAGCTGTTAGTTTACAGCCCGCTCTTGGCAAGTTCCGAACCGGCAACCTTTCAGGTAGGACGCTGGGCATGTTACCATAAACAAAGGGGTGAATTTCATAGGCATGTTGATATAATAAGTGTTGGCTTTCGGATGTGGGCAGGATAAACAATGATTACAGACATCTCGACAAGTTGAGAGGAGGTCGAGAGGAGGGTGGTAGGAGGGAATGATAGTGACAATAGCGACGATGATGGTGGTGAAGAGGAGGAGGAAGCTGCGATGAAGATAATGCTGTTGATGATGAAAGAAAAGCATGTTATGTGAATGGGTGGGTGGGTGAGTGGTCGGGTGGTCGGATGAATGGATGGATGGATGGATGGATGGATGGATGGATGGATGGATGCATGCATGGATGCATGGATGGACAGATGGACGGAAGCAATAACGAATGGACTACTTAAATGAGTAATGAATTAAAATATTCCTGCTGAACGGTCGATTTATTGATTTTACAACAGTGTGTTATGAGTATAACAAAATGATATCAAGCGAGGAAATAGAAGTTCACAGTATCAAGTACTTGTTGTTAACAAGCGGATAATTAACTATAACTATAAAGATAAAGAAAGCGAAAGAAGAAAAGAGAAAGGGGAAGGAAGAAGGAAGGACGGGTGAAAAAGACTGTTGCATAAGTTTTTCTTAAGCATCACAATACAATAGGCAATCATGAATTCGAATTCAAGTTTGTGAAGAAAACGTGATAACCAGCACGTCGGCATTTCATGTACACTCTTGCCAGGATCCTAAGCTCTCTTGTAGAATGAGACGAAATTGTGCAAAAAGAACAAAAAGTAGAAACATGTCTTGGACGAGAGAATCAATATACAAATGGCGACCACAGTCACAAACGTCTGAACTGGATTGGCTGCTGAGATCTGATATTTTCGTTTTCATTGGCTGGCATCTGCCACGTTCTTCCGGGTTTATTTATGGACTGCTTCGCCGATCCTGATTAAAAACCTCGCTATTTATATCCGAAAAGATACGAACATGTACACTTTCTCTGTAATTACATACTTAGCAGTGACAGATACAGACCAGGGCGGACCACACAGATGGAATTCCTCGATCAAAGGAACGTGTGAGGCGTTTGTCTGGTGAGCTTGGATTTATTGAACGATCCTGTGGAAGGCTTACAGAGATTTGGGGAGTGGGGAGTTGGGGAGGGGGAGATGAGGAGATGTTTATATCGTTCTTAAATCTTACACCAGTGTGAAGATTTCCGCTTTCATTTTCCTTCCCTTTCCTTCTTCCCTCCGTCTCTTCCCCAAGTTCATCTAAAATTCTATTTTGTTTCAACAGTTCAAGGAGTTTGCATCTGACAGTGAATGGGTAAGTGGCTAACACATCGACCAAGAGACAAAAAGATCTGACACCTTCTTTTTTTGTTCCATACTCCCTAATGTGCTATTCTTTCACTCCTTCACCTGCGGTAGGGAGTAACTCCTTTTTTCTTCCTCAGAAAACTCTTTCATCTTATCACACTTAAATCCACTCATTCGCTCAGTCACTCGCTTCCTCCCTCGTATGTTCGCTAGCTCGCTCGTTCACTCGCTCGCTCGCTCACTCGTTCACTCGCTCACTCACTCACTCACTCACTCACTCACTCACTCACTCACTCACTCAACTCACTCACTCACTCACTCACTCACTCACTCATTCACTCACTTCTCTCCCTCCTATTCTCCCTCATCCCCTCACTCCCTCACCTTTTCATATAACATTAATCACACACTGATCTTACTGAACAGAGGAGTTATCTCCCGAGTGAAGGGTTAAATTTACATGTCAGATATAAGATCCCTCTGGCTGAGGGTTAAGTGATTTGCCCTCACCCATTTCCCCCTCTCCCTGCTCCACCCAAAAGTTTATGGCCTTTCGAACCAGGTCTGGTTTTGTCTAAAGACATCATTGTCCAAAGTGACTGACAGTTTCAAGGGTGTAAAAGTCAAGAATAGAACTGGGTCTTGATAGATATTTCAAGTTCCGATTATCTACTAAGATTAGAATTCTTGTTGGCCTAGATATGAACACTTTGACGTCATAGTCGCGACGTCATGATGCAGTTTTTATTTTTTTCTTTAATGAGAGCCAGTTTTTAGATAAGAATGCATCGTTTTAAACTAGAAGGAACTGAATGAAAATCAAGGAACAATCAAACGTAGATCAAGATCACAAGGTGAATCAATCTGGCGTAATCTTTTCGCCTAATTTAGGAACAAAGAGAGGTCGAGGGTGTCAGACGTTGGCGCTGGTTACGTCATAACACACAGTGTGTTGTATTGTTCAGCGTCACACGCCAGCAGGGTGCCCGAGAGGTAGATTTGGAGCAGGTGTCCGTTAGCGCGAAAGGTCGCAGGTTCGAATTCCGCTAGTGGCGGAATTTTCCACGGGTATGTTTTGCTGTATTTCAAAGGCATTCACTTGTCGGTGGTTTGACGTAGTTTCAAGCTTCGTCTCTGATAAAGCTTTAGGTGTGCCAAACATTGGCCTTGGACATTACCTCTTCTCAGATGGAGATGCTTTCATATTCAAATACTAGGTATTTTTGCATCAATTTTCTTTACCGTAAGTTTCGGAGGGAAGGTAAAACTAGCCATCTGAAAAGTTTCTAGATCTATGCAGTATGAATTGTTTTTTTCTCATGAAATTCGGCATAATCGGCACTCTAGTTTGAAGCGTGCGATTGATTTCAAAGTAGTAAGGTGAACCAGCTTGCTTCTTCTCTCCTTTTATACCTCTTTAATGCCTTTAATGCCCGTTTCTCTCCCAGACAACGACCGGTATATCGATGGATTCATTGACGGTAGTTTGAACCTGCACTGATTACTGGTTCTACCCAGCCCCATGTAATGTGCTCACTAGAGAGCTATGGGCCGCTGGGAGGCAAGGACAACAGCCGTAAACTATATTAGCCCGGCCGTGTCTCAAGTGCCGAATTATGAGCATCCAAATATTTAGACATAAGAATTTTTCCTCTGCGTTCGATATATTCGGCCATGTTAACGGTTCAGTTGAGTCTGGTTCGCATATGGAGCTTTTGCGCAAGAGATCGTCTCGAGTCCCATAAAGTTTGCATTTCTACAGGGCCACATTTGGCCAGATATCCAGTCTCTGCCTGCTATAGATAAGACAGTCCTCTAGAATGTGTTTTGGGGTCTTACTAGATTATCATCCCTGCAGGCACAGGAGGAAGACACCCTGACACAGACATAACAATTAATAATAATCATATTAATGACCTCATGCCCATAAGCATATCCCTCCTACTCATTCCAATTTTCAGCATTACAGTCTAAAAGAAAACTAACAGTATACGCCTGTGACGGGTTATTCACATGTTCAATCTATTCTATATTTCAGTATCATATTCGCTTCTGTTAAGAATTTCTGTACCTTCTTTCCAGGTTGATTGACCTACTTAATGATTGTAAAATACACAGGAGAATATTTTTGTTGACTTTGTTATAGTCTATGCCTCATTGTTCGTGTTGACATCTTGTTTTGGAAAGTTGTAGAAAAACCGGATTGTTTAGTATCAGTAGTTTAGTGTGATATTCAACACAAGTGGTGCAAGGTGGAGATAAAACACTTTAGAACTGAAATCCAGTGAGGAGCTGACACGTACATGTTTATACAGGGCAGGGCAGGGCAGGAGGAGGGAGGAAGTTCTCAAGAACCAAAGCGCCGTGAAAAGAAAAGAAGAAAGAATGGAAGAACGAGATGTGATAAGAATCGAACCCGCAACCTCATTTTTCTCTTCCTCTTCATTTTTCTCTCTGCATGTGTTAAAGTATCTTCCCCCCCCCNCCAATTCTTGGGCGAGCGTTAATTTGTGTCCGCTTACTCCCAAGTTCTTTAACATGCAGTATGGCGATTGTATAATGCAAATATGAGAAGGAATAATTATAGCAACGGTGATTCATTTTCACTTTTAATCTAAATGTCCTCGTTTTTGTAATCTGTTTTTTTTTTTCTTTGTGAAGACCATCATAAAAACATAATAATGCTATGTCACAAGTCGGTCGTTTACTTTGTGCACTTTAATGAATAACATTTGAAATACTGAGAACTTCTCACCAGCCTGTCTCAGCCTGAACACTTGTATTGTTGTATTCACTCAGTTCAATTCACAGGCATCAAGAAAATGTTATCATCGATGTCTGCTTTGTCTAGATGAACTTAAAGGTAATAGTAAACTACTCCCCTCCCCCAAGCAAAAAAAAATCGCCAACCCACTACGGCTTGCTATAAAAGCTACGTTGACGAGATCCAGAGGGTCATTTCCCGAGCATTCCTTCAAATGAGCTCACTTCAGTCATCAAAGTCAATGATCTGTCAAGAGAACAGAAACGCCCCTGCACAATCAAACCCTGGACGACCAAAACAGAAGGTAAGAGGCTCTCCCACAAGAGGTTTTCGAAGGCGTCTCTTACTTCAACCAGTACACAACTAGATCTAGGCCTAAATGACCATCGAAACGGGTTTGCTAGCCGTAAAGTCCATCAAGATGGGAGTATCAGTCAGGACGCGCGAGGCACTCTCTGAAGTACAATTTGGCCATAGATCGGTTCCAGGGTACTGAGCACGATATGCTCAATCATGTAACTGCATTAACTTGAACTTGCTCATAACAGAATAAGGAAGGATTTCCATATGTGTGTCATCCTACAACATGCAGCGAAAAATAACACAAAAACCCATCTCTTTTATACCTGTCCCATTAAAACCATCCCTCTCTAGTTTCTTTAGTCAGGAGCTTGTTGTAGGACGGCACACATATGGAAATCCTTCCCAGAAGAAATAGAGCGCTTTAAACTGTGCCGTTTTCATCAACTTTCGCAGCAGTTACAGGACTAATCTAACCCAGTGACACATTGGAATTTCCAAGCTAGATCTGAATAGCCCCAGTTATCAGTAAAAGGTTTTCGAAATAAGCGTGAACTTTTTCCTCTTGAAAATACACGTAGTTTGCAAGATCTTAACTTGTCCGTACATCCGTCAAAGAAACTGGTTCGCTCGTTGCTGTACTCTTATTTTGCTAAGGATCCGTTTACCGATTCTCTCCAGAATTAGAAACTAGGATGTATAGACAACTTGCCAAGAACGCAGTAGCAGACCTCAAAGCCTTCGAACCTCACGGACTCAAATTTAACTCTTTTAAAATATCCTGCGATATTTCCATGCTGTCGATGCCGATTTTTCCAGTAATTGCCAAATATAGAAAGATGAAAAAAATCTATTCAGCTGATTCACACTGTTTATGTATTTCGTATTTAGCCGGTGAAGCTTGGCCTCCAAACAAAGAAATGTGTTCTTTTGGCATTAGTAAAAACAATGGAAGGTTCACATAAATCGTATCAATTTACAGACTTTGCAGAAATGGAGTAATCGCTGTCGATTACATAAATATCAAAAAAATTAGTAGGGACTACGTTTCTTAAGGAGTACGAAATGCCTTATATCATCAACTATTAGATGAGTTGTAAAACTCTCTTAATTTTTTTTTGACCCAGCTTGCCTCACGAACTGAGTTTAACATACCTCATTTCAAATTTCTGAGCCAGCCCCCTCCTTCTAGCCCCCCCCCCAAAAAATCACTACCACCCCACCACCACCACCCACAATTCAAGGCTACTGAAATCACAGCAATCCAAATTTCAGCCAATGATTATATTTTCTTCTTAACTTTTCAGGTTGACGAGCATCTCTCAAACGGCTTAAACCAGCACAGGACACCCAAACATAATCAGAATCCCAGAATTTCGACGGACCGGAGTCTCCCTGGCGCAAACTGGAACATCACCAGAATGCTACTGTGGCACTACCATAAAGAGATGATCCAGCAGATAAGATAGGACTCCAAGACTCGTAGGGTAGACAACCACCAGTCTACAAGCTAGACAACATTCAGCCAAGGTGATGTACATAATTCCTTAATCGGGAAGAAATCCATGTGTGTGCCGGAAAGACTTCCGCATGCAACACACCGAACCAACAACATACCCTAACCATAACCCTAACCCAGGGTCAGGGTTAGGGTTAGAGTAGGGTTAGGGTATATTGTTGGTTCGGTGTGTTCCATGTGAAAATCTTTCTGGCACACACATGGAATTCTTCCCATTTTGGTAATGTTGGGTTGAATTGCAGACTAGGAATCCATATTGGATAAAATTCATAAAGGGAATACAGTCTGTGTCCTCTCGAGGTGCCATAGAAAATGAAAGGCAAGAATATTTTTCTGATAGTAACTTTGTAATTGATCTTTTTTCGAGAGGAATCACGAATGAGACTCACACCTGCTGCTTCTGTCTCGTGGGACATAAGTATTTAGGGTTTTATTAGTCGGGTTAGGAGGATTTCCATATGTGGTAACTGGCGATAAGGAGTTACTCTCCCTTCGACTGATGCTCATGTCTCGAAGGGCATTAATGTTAGGGTTAAGGGTAGGGTTAGGATCAGGCGGGTAGGGTTAGGGTTGTATTAGTACGTTATTCGGAATTAAGGTACTGACAGTAGTTGTAGGAGTTATCACATATGAAAATCCTTCCGTTGGGTTAAGACTAGGGTTAGGGTTAGGGATAAGTTTTGGGCTATATTGGTAAGCATGTGTTTTAGTTACGGGTGTTAGTCTAATTCGATCTCTGTTCAGTCACCATAACGATTTTTTTCTTGTATTGGCTATGAGGCACATTCAGAAATCCTTCCCTTTTTTCTAAAAGTTTGCAAAAAAAAAAAAAAGACCCTGACATTAAAAAGTTTACGTCATCAAAAGCAAAAAACCTTCATTACACAGTAAACCTAGTCTCAACGCGTATATAGTAAAGATTACACACCATTATTCAGTATACGTTCTCTTAAGGCTAGTGCATCATAATATTATTTCATGTCAGGACTATGTAGTCTAATAGTATAACTTAATAATATGCAACTTCACAAGTAATCAATGACCACTTCGAGATAAGGATTAACAGATCATTTGAGTTCTAAAATACTGATCTGAATGGTGACGTAAGGCGGAAATTCTGTGTTTTTAAGTAAAACAAAAGATGGTGTTGTCAAGCAAGGCTTTGTGTTATATGAACAGAGGAAACATACGCCTGGGTCAGTGAGTTTAGACAGATACCTTTCTTACTCAAGCGTATAGAGTGATCTCGCACATTTTGATGTCACAGTGACTTTTTATGAGCCCTTTTGTGTAGAACTTGAAGACCACGTGATGAACTCGACGGATTGTTTGGCCCTAAGTGCATTTTCAACCAGTGCAGATCGAACAGCAAACAGATCGATCAATCGGCTGATCACGTGGTTCATAGACTAAACACAGGCCAGTTCAGCTGCATTTTTTTTAAACCAGGAAAATCACACATGCGGTACATGTGTACTAAATGTGTGGGGGCATAGGAAAACCTGTCGGAAGTCGCAAAATGAGCTCTTTCGCCACGGTGATTTAAAAAAAAATCTTTTCATCAGAGATCGAAATTGAGGTTTTTGTTTTCACTGTCAATAATCTATCCACCTCCTTTAGAAATTTGATTTCGTAAATCTGCATGTAAATGCATTTATTTTCCATGTGAATTGAAAATCATTTGGGGAGGAATTCCATATGTGTGCCAGAAAGATTTCTGCATGCAACACACCGATCCAACAACATACCCTAACCCTAACCATAACCCTAACCCAGGCTCAGGGTTAGGGTTAGGGTCGGAGTAGGGTTAGGGTAAGGGTTAGGATATGTTGTTGGTTCGGTGTGTTGCCTACGGAACTCTTTTTGGCACACATATGGAATTCCTCCCATCATTTGTTCCTTTGCCTGCTTGAAAACTATTTTGCTTCTTTTAAAATTCGTCACTTCCCGACTTTAGAACTGCTCACCTCAGCTTCTCATAACAAGATGCTTCAAAATAAAAAACACTGTGTATGAATAAATGAATAAGAAAGACATCTAAAATTTATTGAAAATCTGCCCATCCATTCTGAAGGGCTTTCCGGAACCACCACACATAAATGTTTCCACAGTGGATTTACTAGTTCCCTCCCACATGCGTCTAGTTACATTATCTCTTAACCAATATGGTCATTTACATATAGATCTGAGACTGAAGTATTCAAATGCAGCATCACAAAAACAAATTTGTATCCAAGAAATCAGATGCAGAATTTATCCCTTGCACACCCCGAGAAAATATTTTTGTTTATTTTTGTTCTAAACCATACGAGACACAAGTCGAGATAAACGAGTAGCAGTACACATAATTTAGCATCTGATTTCTTCTCTGCATGTACCGTGCTACTAACTTTATTTTGTTGATCTTCCGCACGTTATGAGCTCATGCATGTGTGCACATGATAAATGATTTTCAAGACTTGAACAGGTTTAATTTCTAGTATATTAAAAGTAAAACACTTGAAATGTCAAAACAATTTAATTTCAACAGATTGGACACAAATTCTATCCTGGTCTAGAAAACCTTAGGAAGCTACCCTATAAATTGTAGTGCTTTTTGTTTTCTTTCAATCTTACGATTCCTTGTATCCCTTAGTCCAAGATATGACTTGAAGAATCATTTACCATATTCAATTCAGTAACCAACATTTATTTGCATGTCGGCCGGCCATTTGTAGTTGTGATGCTGTATAAAAATACTTCAGTTTCTTCCCCTGAAGAAAAACTTATGTCCAGTTCGAGTACCAACAAGTTAAGAGTACTCTTAACGGTATTCAAGTTCTAAGGGAGGAGTCAGTCAAATCTAAGCAAAACGCTTTACGTGACCAGATGTTTTATTTTGCCAAGGACCAAATGAAGTAAGTCCTAGAAGCTGTCTTCAGTGGATCATTTCAGTCCGTAGTTCCAGTGGCTTTCAGAATTCTACTTTAAAAAAGAAAGACAAATTCACAGAGAGCAAAACAATTACCGACCTCCTCACGTGGTCTTCACGCTGTACACAGAACGACTCACAGAGAGATCCAGTGACCTCAGAACATATGAAAGCATTCCAGACGCTTACGAGAAAAAAGTTTTGTCTAACCTCATGAACCGAGGCCATGTATCTTTGGTGAATGCAATTCGAAGTCCTCCTTGGCGACGTCTTCTGATTGCTTCACTTGGCAACAACACAATACTTCCGTTCTATAATGACATTTTGTCCAAACATTTGGAAATTACTTGACCGTTTATCCCTTATCCCAAAACTTAATATATTGGGTAGCTTTATTGGAGACAATATCTGGTCAGTGGCACAGATGGAGACTGGCCGGTGTTCTCTCTCCTAATGAAGTGGATGCACTCCAGATTCATTTTGGTATTTCCCTTTGCTGACCCCACCTTTATCCCTACCCCCATCTCCACCCCCACCCATCTGAAAAAAGGCAACCAGTATCCTGATATGCCTTCTACTCCTCAAAGAATCTCCTTACACTGCATCTGTCTTATACGAGTAAATCAAAATAATGATACATAGCCAACTGAGATTGGCAAAGAATATACGATTACATATCCACTAGTTTTTTTTAGAGGAATTTGGTCTCTCAGATAAACCTCTGATCTTTAGATCAATACAATAAGAAAAAGATTACTGTCAACGGTGGATTAGCCTGATGACGATATCGAGTTACAAAGTAGCGCCATTTCAACTTACTGTAAGTCAGTGGTCAATAATATTGGTTAACTTGCTCAGTGCACATTAACCGGTTCACGTTTAGAGCAATGACACCCCCTCCCCCTATTCCCCCCTTCCCCAGCCATCTGCAGTCATTTTATCCTTCTCATCCGGGTCAACTACCGACCCCGCAATTTAACAATATTGCCCGGATGTAAGTCTATAACTCTTCCAATTCCAGCCTAAGCACCTTGTGTTTTATTCTAAATACCATGTCCAGGGGAACAACTATGTCAAAATCAGTAAGCAAATAGATGTCACAAGATTAGTATATGTGTACTACTATATCAATTATTATGATAGTAGTGGAGTTAAGCGGATAGCTAGTATTGTGATTAAATTCGGGGCCGGTTGATGGCAGTCAATCCGCTAACGTAATTTAATGAGTCATTTATTTTGCTGACTCATCTTTTGCCATTTTAAGATGATTATCAATGGTATCGTTATAGATCCATCTCTAGAGAGGTTTAAACTAAGTCTACGTCCTTCCCACTCCCCCCACCCCACCCGCGTCCCCCATCTCACCAATACTGCCCAGGTATCTCTTGACTACTTCACAGATAGGTCTGGAGCCTGCAGTGAATGAAGTCTGTGCACAGACTGAAGCCAAGTGAAGATCAACCAAACGCTCGAAGATGTACAAGGCCAAATCTTTCTCGGCTAAAAGGTAAGAGGCTATAACGTTGCATACATTCTCAAGAAACTGCTGTCCCGTGACGGACTTCAAATTTCATTCGGAATATACTTTTATCTGTTGTTGTGATTGGTGGTGGTGGTGGTGGTGGTGGTGGTGGTTGTTGTTGTTGTTGTTGTTGTTGTTGTTGTTGTTGTTGTTTTGGGTTCTGTTTCAATTGTTGATGTTAGGCAGATTTTGTCGAATAAGGGGTACGCATATATATGCGCAATTCTGTCGTGTTACAAAATCGTGTTGGAACATGAATCCTAAGAAAATATAAAAAGAAAGGTGAACCATTTAAAGTAAGGTGACGGACAAGTGTAATATGTTTGGCTAGTGGCATATTTATACTAAATTACACAGCACTAAATGTTCTTGGTGAAAGGACTGTTAAAAAATACTAAAAACAAGTTGAAAGGCACAGACGACAGATCATTGCCACTTCAGTAGGCTGGACTGGGAATTCATGCTCTTATGTCTTACACTCAAAGTCTGTTATTTTTTCCCCCTCAAGACACAATAACTTTGTTAAATTAAAGTTAAAACAACATATTATGAGCATCAAAAAATCAAATTTTAAAATTAACATGGAATACAATGGCATCCATTCGTAAAATAGCTGGATGTGAAAATAAAATCAATTAAATGGAAAGGACACTAAGTACAGAAACTTGGAACTCACAGAAGCACTGCAGTCATTTTCAAACTTCACATGATATATTCCATAACATTCTTTTCTTTCGCAGCCAGTAATTGTGGTGTATCAAGGAACCAAAGCAGAAACATACCGTTGACTGGAGTAGTCGCAAAGGTGAGCATTTTTTTTCCAGCTTGTGTTTTGTTAGTAAGAAGGATTAATTTTTTAACTATAATAGGGCACTTTTACAAAACAATATTTCACTTCTTGCCACTCTTTCTTTCCCCACATTCTGACACAATCTTTAGTGTGTGGTCAAAGTTGAAAAATAAATATTAGTTTGACCATCAGATTATCATGGTATATCCGTTTGGTATTGCACTGACTTGCAAAGATATTGTCTTACAAAGTGGCACTGGAACACGTCCCTGATCTACAACAAAACCTAAGTCCATGTGTCCTTTACTACCTTGCAGATACAAGCTCTTCATAAGGGAACTCGCCGGATTGCCTTGGAGAATTCAGCCACAGCTCTCTCGACTCGACGCGACGCACTCTGACATCATCTACAACAGATCTTTATCCAGGTATCCAGGGAGGTGAAGGACAAAGCCAACGAAAGCGGCAAGCAGCGGATTGGGACAGTCTTCCAACACAATGTTGAACGAACGGTGAAAACTTCTTCCAGAATTCTCCACATCGCCGAAATATCTACCATCAGACATAAACGGCAAGATAAAGGCGATCAACAAATCAAGTCTGCAACGGTCGTCCAACACAGACTTCAACGTCCGCAGACAATAATGGACTTTTCACAACTTTTGTACAGTCATTTATTGATCATCTTTTATTTCTTAACTGTTTGATTTGAAAATACCCCACCTATTCCATGTAAACTTGGTTGTCGTTTCAGTGAGCTCAGATCATTCAATGTAATGCTGATGAAACCAAAAGTAGATGTAAAAGTGATTCTGAAACTTACACCTTTTTATCACATCAAATATATGGCCTGTATCCTTCTTGTCATTACGAAAACTGTTATGGTGATATTTTGTGCTGCACTAGTGGATCATGTCAAAAAGTTTCTATATTCACTGATTTTTGTTGCCTGTAGTTTGGGGTTCTGGCTTCTGCACAGGACTATTGTTCATATATATCTTTTTGATGACAAATCCGCAATCTGTCAGCTGGATGATCTCGCGGTATTCGAAGACTCGTTGAGGGAATTGACTTTGTCGACACTCTGGTTTATTCAGGCCTATAATCAGTAACTTCCATCTTACTTGAAACATTCTTGCTCTTCCATTGTTGTTTTAATCTTTATCACTGTAGATAGTATGAGCTATACCATCTTATGCAGTTCTTACTTTCTCGAAAAGCTTTCTCGCCCTTCTTACTTTGTTTGAGAGCTCTTTAATGGGAAACCAAATTACTGTTCAAATGAGACGTTCTGAATCGTTCTGAATAATTCCTAATTTGATTTTGTTGTCCCGAACGTGACTTGAGCACGTGCTCTTCCATATCAGTAAATTCAGCACATCAGCATACATTAAGATTTGCACTTTCATTCTGTTCTAGAGTGTTTTCTCAATCCTCACCATTCGAGCATTCTAAAGAAAAACCTTTTAATCCATTCCCATACTCTAGGTATACTACCAGGATGTAACTTTGCAACATAGTCTAAGAGCGAGATAAAACTTGCACGTGTTCACATAGCTTGACTCCAGTTCAAATATTCTAATCACATATTGCCTTAGATTATTGTCTCTGAATTTGCATAAATACTGTTGAAGATGAGCACACTCTTATCTTGCGTTTTCAGTCAATTACATGTAGAAATTCGAATACGCTATTACTTAGTTTTGCTTTGAGGTTAATACAGTTGCTCATGTAGCTATGTCCATGTGAAACTTATAGAACTGTTCATCATCTGCAGAATCTACTACTGGCACGTATAGTACTTTCCTCACTTAAGAAAAGAAAATACTTATCCACTATCGTTGTCATCTGACAAACTAGTATTTTTTAGCAACACAAAACGAACATGTTTTATGAAGACTACGCCCAAACGGAAACCCGTTTTTCTCAGTCAACAAATAATAGATTTTGAGAGCGTTTGCTACTCTTCTGGAGCCTAAAACGGTTTGTAAATAAAGATAGCGTGGATGAGTTGGTACATTGTGTCTCCGCACTGTAACAGTAGGAGTCATTTGCAGTGGACTATGCCGCTTAAAACTATCCTAGAATTTGCTAAAATATTTTGGAACTTTTCATCAGATGCACACTATCAATTGCCTTTTTACCATTTTGGAGACTGATTGGCCAGGACCGAATAAGACATAATGGATTTTTCCCCTGATTATTCGTACTGCAGACACCGCCAAGAAATCATAATTTACCATCAGGAAACTTGAAACCGAGGTATGAAACTGGAGCATCACGAAAGAAATATTTTCCTATTGGAGATACCGGATGCAGACCTTTAACCTTGATGACTTCATAGCAAACATTGCATTTCTGAATTTTCTAAATGCAAGCGAGACATCACGCAGCTGCAGATAAATATTTGAGAATGATCTACGCTTATAAAATACAAAGAAGAGTTTAGAAACCTGCATCTGATATCTTCTCTACAATACTAACAACATTTCTTTAGCTTCAGCACAAAATGAGCTCATGCATGTATACATACGAGTGATTTTGCACACTAAGAAGCTTGCATTATATATATATATATATATATATATATACGAGGGCAGGCTGATAATTAAGTTCCGTTTGATCATAACTTTTTAATTTTCCACAGCATATACATAAATAATACATCAAACGAAAGCTTAACAACTCAGCTANGGTTTTTTTTTTTTTTTGGTCAGCATTAGATCAACCTTTTTATGTGCGGGAGAGGGGAGAGAAAGGGGTGGTTATGAATCGAAAATCTATCTGAACTGAACTTCTGAATGTTTGAGAATCACTCGTATTCTTTGCACGTTTAATACTAATTGCATGTTCCTAACTGTATGTTGGCCGGCCTCTAAACGTACATTTGTGATGCTCCTGTCAGTACTTCCGTTTTGTTTGGACAACAATCCAACATCTCTGAAGACATCTTAAGATCAGAAATTAAAAATGAAAACAATCGTCGCACATACACATTCAGGATGTTAGGTCTTAGCCGATACATTTTGTTACTTCAGTAAGATGTTTAAACTAAATCCACCTATTACTCTGAGATTTTTTTTATAAAGGCAGACAATACAAGAGCTTGGAAAGCAAAAACTGCAAACTTTTAGGCGCGAAATAGGCTTCAGTTTGAAGATTTTTTCTTCTCGTGTGTTCACATATGACCAGGTTATCTGGGTCTGGGGTCATGTTAAACAATAAAAAACAAAGTTGAAATGAAGTTCGATGGCAATGCAATAAGTAAAACGTGTATTTTCTGGCTAATTCCTATCTCTCGTGTTTTAACTATATTTCCTGATAAACACTTTATATTCCTTTAATCCAGCTGTCTGAGAATGTTTAATGTGTGCTTCATAATCACACATCACAATATTCGTCTTTAGAATAGATTATTTCTCGTCTTTACAAAATGATGATCGGTACCTCTCGTTAAAAAGGCAAATAAATTTGATTAATCAAAAGTTTATTAATGTCAACTTTTCTGTATACAGGAAGTGTATCAACAATTCAAAGGATCATTTTTTTTAAAATTAGAGTTACGATTCCAATTCGGGGATCTATCTCCGGAAACTGAGTGAGGAAGGTGGTTTGCTTGCTTCCGTCTTTATTATAGAAATCGGAAAGAAAATGCTGAGGGTACCAATGCAGGTGAAAGATTTGTAAAGGTCTACCTTTCTTGTGCAGGATTTCATTATTACAGTGACTACCATTTTAAGCCTATGGCCAAAAGCCACACTTGGCGTGCAGATAGCCAGGACTCCATCCAAACCTACCAACTGCCCCACCGCCCACCCTACCCCTCGTACCGTCAATAAGAAAAAACACACTGCAATGGGCATTCTGTTGCTGTAAATTTGCTGTTCTCCACTAATCACTGATGCGATGCTGGAAAGCAAACATAAAGAAAGAGGCCTGCATGCTTCAAAAATGTAACCATATAGGAATAGGTGTAATAATACAATGATGAAACGGAGCACTGACTTATAGAAATCAAGTAGGATAAAGTGGAAAGTGCTCAAGAAGACAAATGCAGAGAGAAAATGAAAGAAGGAAAGAAAGTGATGCGGTGGGAATCGAACCCGCGACCTCTGCGTCGGCACCCATCGCCTTGCCGTCAGTTCGGAATTAGGTAGACGTCTATACACGACCACGCCGCAACTCCCTAAAAAGTGGCATAGTGGCCGGGGTCTTTCCCGAGGCCGAACAGAAGACTAGCAGTCATAGCGCTACGCACGAGACTCACACACACCACAAGCTCTCCTGCCCCCCTAAATGGAATATAAGAATACTTAAATCGTCACACCTTTAAAAAACTAATAGTTCAATTCTAATAAAGCTTCTGTCGACAAAATACAGGACTTATTCCTTGCTGGTATCATAGTTTGGTATGAATGAAACTGCTGTATGAGGCATCTTTTTCACCTTATTGATCCTTACTAGGACTTTTTGTCCGTAAGAAATTCCATGTAACAAAAGACCGGTATCTAACTGCTTGCACAATTTTTGTCAGGATCCATTTCCTAATGGAAACCTGGGCCAAATGCGAGTCTTATGTAATGGGACTAGTAAATAGCATCATAGAAATCAAGTAAAATCCTAGAAATCAAGTAAAATCAATCAAGTAAAATCCTAGAAATCAAGTAAAATCCTAGAAATCAAGTAAAATCCTGTAACTGTGCAAAATGTTGAGGATGCAGCTGAACCAATAATAGATGAACAAAATATTTTAATTTTGAATATAATGATTGTAACTCGTTCAGGTCGATGTTTGTATTATGTTGTTATATGATATCATGTTTTATTAGCTTGAAGAAGTCTGATTGCTTACGAAATGTGGAATGGGTTTCATGTATCACTGCAGCTTCTGCTAGCTCTTATTCTCTGCATTTTCATGAATTAGCAGCAGGCCTGTCACTGAAGACATAAAACTTAAATTGTAAGTTTGATACTTTTTTTTCTTCCATTTTTCTCTCATGCAGCTTATGTCTACTGTAAATGCAGACTGCAGAATCTAAGATATTCACGTGTAACCCCATACCTTCTCAGTGGCTGACATTTTCTTTAAAATCGTTTTTGAAATTTGAAGCAGTTTAAAATGAGTTCTGATCTGTTGTGATATACGAATCTCAGAGGTTCTGGTGGACTCTTGGCTGCAGTGTACAGCGCGCATACATTGCAGCATTTGTTCTATCTGAATTGATGAGGAACCGTGCAGTACAACAGAACAGGGCTTC
>JAWQUT010000034.1:1242718-1263055 GCA_033807755.1 Ellobium chinense
GCTGTAGGTTTTTTTTTTTTTTGGTCAGCATTAGATCAACCTTTTTATGTGCGGGTGAGGGGAGGGAAAGGGATGGTTATGAATCGAAAATCTATCTGAACTGAACTTCTGAATGTTTGAGAATCACTCTTATTCTTTGCACGTTTAATACCAATTGCATGTTCCTAAGTGCATGTTGGCCGGCCTCTAAACGTACATTTGTGATGCTCCTGTCAGTACCTCCGTTTTGTTTGGACAACAATCCAGCATCTCTGAAGACATCTTAGGATCAGAAATTGAAAATGAAAACAATCGTCACATATAAACATTCAGGATGTTAGGTCTTAGCAGATACATTTTGTTACTTCAGTAAGATGTTTAAACTAAATCCTCCTATTACTCTGAGATTTTTTTTATAAAGGCAGACAATACAAGAGCTTGGAAAGCAAAAAGTGCAAACGTTTAGGCGGGTTGTAGGCTTCAGTTTGAAGATTTTTTCTTCTCGTGTGTGCACATGTGGCCAGGTTATCTGGGTCTGGGATCATGTTAAACAAAAAAAAAAGCTGGAATGAGGTTCGATGGCAATGCATTAAGTAAAACGTGGATTTTCTGGCTAGTTTCTATCTCTCGCGTTTTAACTATATTCCCTGATAAGCATTTTGTATTCTTTTAATCCAGCTATTGGAGAAAGCTTATTTTGTGCCTCATAATCACACATCACAATAGTCGTCTTTACAAAATGATGATCGGTACCTCTCGTTAAAAAGGCAAATAAATTTGATTAATCAAAGTTTATTAATGTCAACTTTTCTGTATACAGGAAGTGTATCAACAATTCAAGGATCATTTTTTAGAAAAAAAATAGTTTAGAGTTACGATTCAAATTCGGGGATCTATCTCCGGAAACTGAGTGAGGAAGGTAGTTTACTTGCTTCCGTCTTTAGTATAGAAATCGGAAAGAAAATGCTGAGGGTACCAATGCAGGTGAAAGATTTGTAAATGTCTACCTTTCTTGTGCAGGATTTCATTATTACAGTGACTACCATTTTAAGCCTATGGCCATAAAGCCACACTTGGCGTGCAGATAGCCAGGACTCCATCCAAACCTATCAACTGCCCCACCGCCCACCCTACCCCTCGTCCCGTCAATAAGAAAAAAAAACTGCAATGGGCATTCTGTTGCTGTAAATTTGCTGCTCTCCACTATTCACTGATGCGATGCTGGAAAGCAAACATAAAAAAAAAGGCCTGCATGCTTCAAAAATGTAACCATATAGGAATACTTAAATCGTCACAGCGTTAAAAAACTACTGGTTCAACTCTTATAAAGCTTCTGTCGACAAAACACAGGACTTATTCCTTGCGGGTATCATAGTTTGGTATGAATGAAACTGCTGTTTGATGCATCTTTTTCACCTTATTGATCCTTACTAGGACATTTTGTCCGTTACAAATTCCATGTAACAATTTTTGTCAGAATCCATTTCCTAATGGAAACCTGGGCCAAATGCAAGTCTTATGTAATGGGACTAGTAAAAAGCATCATAGAAATCAAATAATCAAGTAAAATCCCGTAACTGTGCAAAATGCTGAGGATGGTTTGTGTGCAGCTAAACCAATAATAGATGAACAAAATATT
Organism: Ellobium chinense; assembly: GCA_033807755.1. Lineage (NCBI taxonomy): Eukaryota > Metazoa > Mollusca > Gastropoda > Ellobiida > Ellobiidae > Ellobium > Ellobium chinense. Next base: position 1,244,337 of record JAWQUT010000034.1, read on the forward strand.
TTAATTTTGAATATAATGATTGTAACTCGTTCAGGTCGATGTTTGTATTATGTTGTTATGTGATATCATGTTTTATTAGCTTGAAGAAGTCTATGATTCCTCACAGAATGTAGAAGGCGATTCATGCATCACTGCAGCTCCTGCTAGCTTTTATTCTCTGCATTTTTATGAATTAGCAGCAGGTCTGTCACTGAAGACATAAAACTTAAATTGTAAGTTTGATACTTTTTTTTCTTCCATTTTTCTCTCATGCAGCTTATGTCTACTGTAAATGTAGACTGCAGAATCTAAGATATTCACGTGTAACCCCATACCTTCTCAGTGGCTGACGTTTTCTCTAAAATCGTTTTTGAAATTTGAAGCAGTTTAAAATGAGCTCAGATCTGTTGTGATATACGAATCTCAGAGGTTCTGGTAGACTCTTGGCTGCAGTGTACAGCGCGCATACATTGCAGCATTTGTTCTATCTGAATTGATGAGGAACCGTGCAATACAACAGAACAGGGCTTCAATAATTCTTTCCATTTTTCAAAAGCTGAGAAAATTTTGATGCAATTTGCAAATATGATTTTCTTTGTGGGTTAAAAAAAAAACTGACACAAATGAGGCGCATATTCGAGAAAAGCGTGCCAACCTTGGCACATCAATTTTTTTTTTTTTTGGACATGCTTTACATGTTTCATTATGATAAAAAGTATAGTACATAAAAACCTATACCTACCACTCGTTGCGACGGGGTTCTGCTTGCGCTAGGGGTCACTCATTTCACTTCCCGTTAGCCTGATGTCAATCTTGTATGTACATACAGAAGATCGGCATGAGGCTACAAGAAAGCCAAATACGAATAACCCCAAGCGTAAGTAGAAACCTAGCGCACCCACCTGCCTTACACTAGATCTAATCAATAAAACTTGCAAAAAATATATGTAAAAGTGCCCAAAAATTTATTTCAGTGTTGTTTTTTTATTTTTGCTCGGCTACCGGGCATATTTTGTGATTATTGACACGTCTTGTATGTCGTTGATATTAAGATAGATGACGTCTGTCAGTAAGGCAGACGGAAGAGAAACCGCACTAGGAAATGGTGTCTTCCACCAGACAATACATTCGACTAAAATGCGAGTGCTGTATCTCTTCAGCCTGTCGAATAATTGAAATCATTAACTGGAACCGTCCATACGTATTTTAAGCGATCAGTGATTGTGACCGTAAGCCAAAGAGCATAATAAATCTATTAATTTAGTGCACAGTACTTATGTCTGATCAACACCAGAAAGGTTACTTCGACAGCTCTTTATATAAACAGCTAAGAACTTGCGCATTTACGACGGGAAATTTTACCATGGTAAAGAATATAATTCTGCCTACTGGAGGCTAATAAGGGTGCATTGAGCACTGATGCATTGATGGAATTTTTACGATGGTAAGAGATCCAGTCATTTAATGCCCAAGTTCTCAGATCATTGATGACCGGATTCCGGTTTAAGCTTTGTACTATGCATGCACACAGTTTTGTACACCTATGTTATGTACATTATTTCATCATATGTCCAACTGGTTTAAGCCTGGGATTCGCACAAAGAATATTTGGGTTTGTGTTAGGGATAGGGGTAAGGAAAAGAAAGCATCCTTTGAGAATCGTTCATCTGCAATTTTTTTTTTTTTTTTTGGGGGGGNGTAGTGGGGGGGAGGGCTTTCTCTTACTAACATCGCTTCTAACCCTAACACTATTTTCAAAGTACTCCATAAGAGTCCCAGACTTTTACAAATAGACAAGAGTGAACAAGAAGTTGCAACACTAAGTACATTTCTAAGTATAAATTTATATACTGCTATTCTCAACAAAATGCCAGCTTTCTTAGTATGCATAGAACATTAGTACTTAGTGTAGAGTGGACCACTTTTGGATAGTATATGCTGTGGGTCTTGATTGCTTTAGTCACTTTGTAATTGGCATTTAAATGAATCTTTATTGTAAATATAACTAATAAATACAGTAACACCATTTGTACAAATATATACCTTATCTTGTATAGCTGACACTCTCGGCATCCATATAAAGCAATTTTTTGAACTATGTACATTCAGTTCCAGCAAACTCAATGGTTTGGCTAATGCGAAGATCATCTCGAATCCAGGAACTCGCAGAAATTACAGTGTGTTTTAAATTTGGTCCAATTACTGGGATTGCTGGATATGACACCGAGCCACGTCACACTTGTGATAAATAGATACGATAAAATAAACCTTTATTATCCAGATTTGGAAATTCGTTTTCACAGCATTTATAACAATACAATGAAAATTGCAGATTAATAATGTTCACTCATACACACACATCCCTGCACCTATACCCACCCCTGCACACCACGCTTTACGTACAAGCATACCACATTAAGAAACACTGTCATATGATATCATCTCAAATATAATATCAAAACTTCTACTACTCTGACTGGTATCCGAGAGAATCACAAGATTTTGAGAGCTGTGTTTGTATTATACATTTCCATTTAACTTTAAAGACGTGGAAGTTAGCGATTTTCGTGGAATACCAAAAGATATTTGACCGTATTATGTTAGTTTGAGGACACGCAAGCCAGAAAGACAGGGACAGTCATTCTTGTTTTGCTAGCGGCACTACCATGTCAGCTTTCCCCGTGACTTCTTTTGTTCTAGTTCCGAAAATGTTTCCATCAGCAGGCTCTCATGAAGTTAAATTTCAGGTGACCGGTGGTTTAATTTTGAGTCTGAGGCCTTCCAGTTTGTGCACAGTTTGTTAAAAAGTCTGTTTGGATCTATGAATTGAGCAGTTGTGGATTTTCCGAGTTTGATTTTCAAGGTTGTTAGGTGCTACCTTAGTTGTGTGTATTTTATTATCGGTGCCATTACATGTCCATTTACTTTATCATATGTATCAAACCTCATTTCAGGGAATAGAAATGCCAGTATTTCTATTGGCTTGCAATATTTTAAACTTTTCAGCATACTTGTTTCTAATCTGTTCATTGTAACATGAGGCATGTGTATTCTCCCTTCAATCTGATGGTGCAGCGTCATTAATGCCCATGAAAATTGCTTCAAATTAATGTCCTAATTACTTTTCTGGAACCTCATGGAGAGTTTCCGTAAGTTTGGACAATTCCCATGGACATTAAGATGTTTAAACCACCAAGTTGAAGCGTAGAATGCGAAATCTGTTTCTGTATACATCTGTCTATAGAATGGATATTAAAGAATAGTTCATCTTCGTTTTATAGACCGCACATAATATTAAGTTTGAAAGACGTAAAGAAGTATTACAGTAAATTAAGGCTAATTCTTCTTTACAGTTGACTTAGTAAATCAATGTCACGTCAATTCTTAATTGCCATGTCTTATTGATTCAAACTGTCATGATTGTATAGAAATCTAAACATCAACTTTTTAAAAAACATAATGAGAACTGTCCTACTTTTGCAAGACTGCCCACATGTTTATTGTAATTGTAGTACTTTGCTCTTAAGTGGGTTGGACTGTAATTGGGAAACTATAGAGCATAGACTGATCTCATTCTTACATTCCGTTCCGGGGGAACCACACTGTTCACATCAATATTTAAAAGTGGACAGTTCTGGTTTCGCTTTAACGGATGATGGCGTGGGGTCCGATCTGCTCTACCGTCTGCACCTAAAATTGTATCAATAATCTTGGAACAGTGGCTTATTCTTGCTGTACTCTCGAGATCCTTCCCTGTACATTCTTTGGCCCACTGTGACAGTTCAGGGGCTCAGGTGCAAGGCTTTCAAAGTGCTACCGCGTTACTTAAATGTTTACAGTTTGATGTCATGTCTTGGGACTTGAAATCCTGTGAATGCACTCGTAACCGAATGTGCCGAAAGTCTAGAGAATTAGAAAGGGACCTTGTATTTATCAGGACTTCAGTTGCAAGAGAAGATCCATAACGGTTGACGTTCGAGTTGACTTTATTTCTCAAGTAGGCTCTTTCACAAAAATACACCCTAAATCATGTACATAGTATTTACTACCACCTTTTTCCTGTTCAACTTTTTGTGAGACTTTCTTTCATACCAGCATATTTTAAACTGGTTGACTTAATAAAACATTAAGAATGATTTCCATACCTAGTTCTTGTTTAGAAACATTCTGATTCAAAATGTCTTGATAGAATCCTTAATGTGGTATAAAAGTACACAAGTTGTCACCTCATTTTACAAGTGGTCAGTCAATGTGGTATGATCTTGAGACTCTCCCAAGATATACTTGGATTAGTCCTTAGGGTTAGGGTTAGGGAAGAGAAAGCACCCTTGAGAATGTCTTCGGATTTACATCAAGGAATCCATTCTCTTCCAAAATATCGGTCTTAAGCTAACCCTGCCTTTAACCCCAACTCCAGTACACCCTGGAAGAAGCCCAGGATTGTACTAGACGTCCATTATGATGCTTGTATAATAAGGTGATGTAACATATGGAATGAATGGGAAGACTATAACTTGCATACATCTATCTTCGTACTCTTGAAAGCACGCATTATTATTTGAAAGTTCGCGCATTAACGATGGGATATCTCTAACCATCGTAAGATTTACATTAGTGCATTGGTACAGAATGCATCTTTTGTAGCGTTCAGCACGCAGAGTTACTGTGATTCTTATGATGGTAATAGATCACATCTTTAATACATAAATTTTCAATATTATTGTCAAAACTTATACAATTAAGTTCTTCAAATATATGTAAATTCAAATGAGTTTTCAACTTGTTACTGTTTTTGGATGTGGTATTTCACTTTGGCGATCGTGAAAAATGTCTTTTTCCTGCAGAAATCAGTTTATTTCTTTCGGCCAGTCGCAGTGAATATGTTTTTCATGGACGCCGAAGTTGTGTCGAAGAAACACAGACACGCTTGTTTACTATGAACCATTCTATGTTCCCCAAAACAATTGCGTATATGATGCATATTTCATACTTGTGGGCTTTTACATAAATATTATAATATTTGTATACTTCGATTGGCATGTACATGACTATCAATGTTTAATGATGTTTACTTTACTGCATAAAATGTTGGATGTCTAATTTATAAAGGGTGTATGTGTAGGTATTGTTAGATTTTGTAACTTTTAGCTTCCAAGGAGACTTTCTTGCTGAAACTTTGGCACTGGTTTTAATGTGTATGGTACTGTCCACTTCTTAAGTCAACCTGTATTACAAGTAATTTATAGGAAGTCAAATAGGATAAAGGGGGAAGTGCTCAAGAAGACAAATGCAGAGAGAAAATGAAAGAAGGAAAGAAAGTCATGTAGTGGGAATCGAACCCGCGACCTCTGCGTCTACCTGATTCCAAACTGACGGCGTGGCGATGGTTTGATTCCCACCACATTACTTTCTTTCCTTCTTTCATTTTCTCTCTGCACTTGTCTTCTTGAGCGCTTCCCTCTTTATCCTATTTAACCCCCTTTACGTAGTGCTCCGTTTCAACCTTGTATTACACCTAAGTATTTTATAGTTTATTAAAAGTTCTTAAACTAGACTTAACCCCTTCTTTACTTCCTTGTTTATTTCCTTCTTTACTTCTTTGTTTATTCGCAAGTTTTTGTTTTAGTGTCTTTTTTTTTAATGTCCAGATGAGACAATTTTTGAAAAGTTTTTGTAAAGCAGTGTTGCCACTGTTTACTTGCTTTCTCCCTTAAGCGAGAGGTGTTTTTTTTTTCTCTACATTTTTCTACGCAAGATGAGGAAAGTTTAAAAAAAAATGTTTACTATTAAAAATAAAGAACAAAATTTACATATTATTTTATCCCACCTTTCACGATTTCTCCACAACTTAGAAGTGACTGTCCGCGCGTTACGTAGGTGAAAACGGCCTTTTTTAGAGCCATTTTATCTTACCGTAAGGGATAATCCATTCTTGCAGCAACACTGCACCAAATATTATGCAGGGAACAAAATACACAGATAAGCACGCCATGTCTAAAGGACTTAGCAAATATTGTAACATTCTGTGCTACTTTAAAACTCTCCCCATTTTATCACATCACAATGAAAAATTCATTTATTCGTTTTGACCGCCATTTGCCTCATGGGCTCAGTGGAAGCTGCAAATTATTGAAGACCCTAAAAAGCCCACAGAGAAAGTCGTAATAGCTGTCTGGACAAAAAATACACCAGTACAGTTCTTGCATGCGTGAACGATAATCTGAACTGATATCATTCCTACAATAAAATGCTATTTCTCAAACTGGAAAGGATTTATACAGTGAGGAGTCGTCTAAACGTTGTCGCATAGTATGTGCACCTATGTGACCAAAATACATGCAAGTACATAATACATCATATATTATTATGTTATGTGTATGCTATCCCGTTCGCTGATGTATCAGAGCTGCGATCTGGACTGTCAACATATAAATCAGCCTGTACCATGGAATTATTATTACATGTCAATAGACGGTACTTGATCCCGTTTTTTTCTTCCCAATTTCGTCTATGTGAGTTACAACGTTATGCGCCAACATGAACAATGATACAATAGACAGGCGTAAATGACACACCCTGTAGTCGTTTGTATAGCAACTCATTACATAACGTTATTGTTGGATAAAGACAATAGCTGTCCGCTAGACCTCTGCTTTATGAGCCATAAAGTACAGGAACTCTTAATGACAATCCGGATAAACGCGACTTTGGCTTAATCGCGACGTTTTACATAATATAACAAAATGTTGCAGTCTTGTATAAACGTCACTTAATGATCGAAACACCTTTTAATGGCAACTTTTTTGATGGTTTTGTAGAGTTGCGATTAAGCGGGGACGGCTGTATCAATATTCTGCTCACACACCCACGACCAGACATTTCAAAGTGCGGTCGACGAACCTGTGGCGAGATGCAGGTAAAATCTGGATTTTGGCANCCCTTCCTCTTGCACCAAACATACATTCACACTAGTCAAATAACGTGCTGACACAAAATGCATTATCTAAATATGAGGTTTGGAGAAAGATACAATAATGTGCGCGTTTTCATAGTATGAAAAGACCTCATACAATTCAGTGAAACCTAAATTAAAGTAGGCGGTGGTTATAATAATAATAATAATAATAACAATGACAAAGAGGATTTTTACAGCGCCTGAACCCCGAGAAGTTCAAGGCGCTTTACAGTGCAAAGGCCTACACTACAATCACATACACACATCACAAACTCGTACACACAAGAGAACCCACACACAAGCACTGAGTAATACAGGCATATATGCAAACACTTCATTATAAGAATAAAATGACAGGCTTTAGAGTATGAGATGGGGTATCTACTCTGTCAGATAATTTTTGTACACAGAGATTGTTTTTAGTTGATGTTTAAATGAATCAAAGCTGGTTGCATTTCGAATCGTTGCTAGCAATGAAATCCAAATTAAAGGCCCGGAATAGGAAAAAGTCCTGTCACCATACTTCCTGAAAGTGGATCGAGGCATGGAAAACTGTTTCAAATCCTTTGATCTTAAATTTTTGGATGTTTCTGGACGGTAGATAAGGCTTAAGTACCTGTGCCAAGTATGTTGGTGCAGTTGACTCCTTAGATAGAAAACAGTGTGGGTATTTTGTATTTCATTCTGGCCTTTAGGTATGAAGATGCCAATAGCACCTGGCATAAAAATATGCAATTTTAAATAGTCCCTATAAAAATCAGAAAATTGGCCATGGGGAGGGGGGAAGGGGTTGGATTTANGATTTTAATTTCAAAGGCTTAGATAGGTGCAAATATATGTGTAGACTCAGAATAGGTGAGGTTTAGTCACTCAAGTATAAAATTTGTGGTTATTGCTAGCTGTGTAAGGTTACCCTGTTTACTGAGTGAAAAGGTCAAAAATATTATTTGTCTGCTTCACTGCCTAAGTTCTCAAAATCTAATTGGTTCAGGTGCATTTTTTTTGTGTGTCAAAATTTGGAGGAAGAGCTAAACTACATAATTATTTGGAAAGTATTTTGAAACGGCACCCCAGGATAAGTTAATGAGAGGTGTAAAACCTAATATAGCCAACAGTGAAAAATACATTGGCATCTTCATACCTTTAGGACGTATATCTCTTTCTTAAGTATGAAGTTTACAATATGTGGATTCATAGGTAATCAGTCTTTTCATTATTCATGTGGACCTGTATAATAAGTAAATCTCACTAATGAGCATATTTCTTCTTTATTGCAAGTTTTCCAAAGTTAATGCTTTCTTCATCAGACAAAATTTGGGTTTACAAACTTACTCTTCACTTTTAGTTTATGATTACCGGGTTTAGTGCAGTTAGAAGACCTTTCATATATGCAGTACTGAAATTAAATTCATTCAGGCATCTAAAGTATCATGTACTGTCTAAGATTTTTCTTTCTTTCTTTCTTTCTTTCTTTCTTTCTTTCTTTCTTTCTTTCTTTACTCTCTTCCCATCTTTCTTCTTTCTTACTTTTTTTGCTTTCCTTATTATGAATTTTCATTCATGCCATGTATTATTGAGAATATTGGCTACTAACCTAAATAAAGCTTTGAACTTGAACTTGAACTTGAACTTGAACTTTATTTCTGATTTTTTCTTTTACTTCTGCTTATGTTCATCTGTGTGCAGTTCAAAAGACTTTTAGTTTAAAAAAAAAATAAATATGTATGACTTCTTCCATAATGTGCTATGTGTGTGCATGATTTTATCGAGGTTCCACTATAGTAACATCCTTGAATTTTTGGACTTTAATGAATGCCAGTATTATCTTCAGAAACGGCTTGTAATTCTGAACAAAATTATCCCATTTTGTCTGTTTGACATATGCATAATCCATGCTGATGATAATAATTAATTGCTTATCTGATAGACCGCTCCCTCATCACTGGGTCTTCTCGTTCGGTTGCAATACCACTGCCTAAATTTCCATAATTCTCTGGTCATGTTTGCTTTAAAAAAGAAGTAACATTTGCGTTAATGTGATAACCTGATTTTGTTCTTAAATCACGCCGAATGACAGGGCATTTACAGCAGGACAGGGTTATTCGCTCCACCTAAACAAGACACACTACAGTGCTTTGCTTTCTATGGGTTGCAGGAGCCAAATTATAAAAGGCTTTTTGAGCCAATTTGTAAAATGTTCTAATCCAGTCACAGGAACGTTTCAGGATGGATAAGACTGGTTCTTAGGCCTGTAGCCATCACTGTGCTCAAATTATGTGCTGTTTACAGTGGAGATCTTTCAATTACATTTTTTTGCAATTTTAATGTAGATGAAAAATAAGGGTAACAAAAATTGGCTTATTTTGCAGATCACAAGCCCACACAGATGGAAATCCAATTCGCCAAAGCCGTCGGGAAACGATACTTGCAATATATATATATAGGGCTGTGTTTCACCATTTTGTGCTGTGGTTTTGGGTCTTATACAATTATATTTATATTATATATCAAAAATACAATCTTATATCCTGCTCTTACTGTAATTAATAGTTCTGAATTTTGGACCAACTGGGCTCCTGCAACATATATAAGTCTTAATCTCGAATCTTGGCCAATGTTAGTTTATCTGACTTCATGTAATTATTACCCTAGCACGCCATATCCATCAAAGAAATTTTCAGCTCCCTGGTAAGCATACAGAGTACCGCTGCCAATTACAGGTACTTAACACAGACATTTTAATATATTTCACAGCTTACAGCCAGATCTGCCCACCACTTTTTACAGTTGCATGAGATGGTTTCCAAGCCCGTTTACATGACCACGGGGGGAATCGAATCCACGATCTTCCAATGCCAAAACCATTCGGTCACACCGATCCACGCTGTTATCACTTTTATTCATCCTCTGTTTTGTTTTAATTCATCCCCCTGTCTTTCTCTTTCAATCTTCAATCCACATCAAAACTCCCCCCTTCCTTTTTTATCCTCTTTTCCAGCATACCATTCTGTTACTTTTTTATCCCCCTTTCTCTCTTTTTCTCTTTCTCTCCTCTCTCTCTCTCTCTCTCTTTCCCTCTCTCTCGCTTCCTTTCTCTTCAAAACTCAGGCTCCCCAGATGCCAGCGAGCCTACCTTACTAAGACAATAGAATTTGAGCTCCAGCCCTATCGCTCCATCCTTCAGTTATTCTGTCTCTTCCCAGAACGCTTAGAGTGCAAGCGAACAATCATTGTTATGGAAAGTTACAGGTGAGAACAGGCAAATTACAGAATAATAACCCAGGCTCGGTTCTCCCGTCCCCCCCTCCCTCCCCCACCCTCTCCCAATGAAAAAAGAAGAGTCTCCACCCATTCATTCAACCCACTGATCAGACTACAATGAAGCTACGGAACCGAGCTCATGAAACGCCTATGAATATCATTATAAAGCCACACAGATCCATGAAATCTGACATGCCACCAAATCCGAGAATACCGAGTTGCGTGGTGGTCTTGGTTTCTCTATTTAGAGAGGCTTTATATCTCTTTAAAAAAAACAAAAAACTAACTCGTTTTTGTAAAGCATCTGCAATCGTCTGTTGTTGTTTTGAATTTGCTGAAACAAAAGTTGTGGTGTTTCCCTTGGTCAAAGTTCACCCCCTCCCTCTTTCCCTCGATTCCTCCCTCCCTTCCTTCCCCTCCCCTCAAACTTTCCACCATCCCTCGAAAAAAAAAAGCCTCCATCACAAGAACGGTAACTCTGCTAGGAACAGGGGCCACCACTCTTGCAGATAAAGAAACATCAATTTACCAGTCAGGGGAATCAATAACGATGAAAGCTCGATCTTAACAAATAAACATCCCAGCATAAACACTGAATAGCGGATATTGACTGCAGAATAAGAGGCGAAAGAATAACAGATACATTAGCAGGAGCGTAGAGAAAGACCGGATATAGGGGGCTGAAACCCATTCAACCAGCAGAACATCTATGCCTTTATGCCTCTCGCCTCCCTTTCCCTCACACCCCCTTCCTCGTCTTCAGTGATTGCTATGCCATGAATGTGTGATTGACTCTCCCGACCCCTTCCCTATCCCATCTATAACAACCACTGTGAGACTTCATCATGCAATCCTCCCCTAAACCCGCCCCCCCCCCTCCCCNCCTCCCCTCAATCACGCTTCTCCCACTAAGCAGCCCTTGGCTATGTCACAACCACACATATTAATTAAACTTTTTTTGCTTCTCCAGACGCGCTGCCTTCCTGCACACTCGCCGCTCATGTCATAAACAAAGAGAAGGAATAAATCATAATTTTATTTTTGTATTCAAAACAAAGGCAGAGCCAGATCACGAGGAGGACGGGATAACATTGCCGGCAGCATCATGCAAACATACACATGAACAGAAAATAACAACCCACGCATCCTCAAACAATCACAAATAAGTAAATAAATAAATAAATAAATAAATAAATAAATAAATAAATAAATAAATAAATAAATAAACTTACAAATATATAAGCAAACAAATAAATGAAAACATTTATCAAGGATCAGAGAAAGAACGATATAAAGAACGAAAAGAGAAAAAAAAAAGGGAATAAACAAATTTAATATATTCAATTATTCATTCATGAATAAAAAGTAAATTAATACAGACATAAAGGCATAAATATTGAAAATAAATCATTGAAATAAATAAATAAATAAATAAATAAACAGTGAAAGAAAGAAAGAAAGAATGAAAAATAAGAAAGAAAGAAAGAAAGAAAGAAAGAAAGAAAGAAAGAAAGAAAGAAAGAAATGTAGATTTTCTTTCCTGTACTTCCTGAAACACTAACGGGATTGGACGATAGTCTTGATTCCTAATCGTGCATGTTTTTTTGTGTCTAATTTTGCTTTCCTTTGAGTTAGTCTGAGGATTTGAACCCACAGCTTTAACGCTCCAGTCTTCAGGGTGTGCCAAAAGTTTCATCTGCTCATGGTAACCCAGTCGTGAGTTTCCTTTTTTTTCCGTAACCAGGCTTCGAACTCATCTTCAGCTCCTGACACTCAATTTCTTTAATAATTCAAGACTCCTGAACTTTATAAGTTCAGGTAAGAACAACATTGAGCGTGCCAAAAGTAAATATTACCTGTGTATGAAAATATTTATATTTGTTTATTTAATTAATACAAAGTATCGATACGTATTGTAGACCAGGTGTGAAATCTGAATGCTGCTTTACCACTCCTAAGTCTGAAGGGTCAGTGAGTTTGATTTGACAAAACAACATGGATGATACCTTCACGTTAGAGATGCCTCAACTTGCGAGGACTGTACAGATATCACGACTGCCAATGACTATCTTTAACCCTCTAAGACCCAAGAGTGAATATACTTGTTAGAAAATGTATTGTTCTATGTACTGAGTAAAGAGTGCACATGGCTTTGTTTAATACAATATTAGAGACAAAAGTTTAAAAATCTAGGAACAATTATCATTCTGTGGTCACAGAGGCCATATTTTACGAGTATAGTATGCTAGTTTTTTTAGACCTACCTTTTATCATATTTAGATATCTTCTCCAAACTCACGTGCCAAATATGGGACAGTGGGCCATGCAGGGTTAAAGTTCACATTGAAAAAAGAATAAGGAATTACAGATATTATGTTTTACTCGCAGGTAGCTCGCATACTGTTTTGTGTACATTGGGTCAAGACAAGGGCGTATGGCAGCATTTGCGATCTTAAAATAACAAAGTTCTACATATATTATGTATTAAGTGCACTCTTGTTTATGTAGGCCTAGCCTAATGAATGGAATGTGAAATAATGCATGGCCTTGTGATCCAAGAAGAAAAAAAAAGGTACATTGAATCTTTATCTTTATCTTTTATCAGACAACTCGTATTGTTTAAACTTTCGAAAAATCAATAACCCGTGTTCTGTACTGTTGGGATAAAGTGGTATATTACAAACAAAAAGTTGGGGTGTGGGGCGGAGGGGGTGGGGGAAGTAAGAGATAAAGACCGGAATAGCGTAAGTAAAGATGAAAAAGAGTCGAAAGAATAAGTAAAGAGAAATAAAGAGGGATCAAAAAAGGAAGGAAGGAGACATGGAGAGAGAGAGAGAGAAAGAGAGAGAGAGAGAGAGAGAGAGAAATTACAGAAAGAGAGATTATCTGGTTGACGATGAATGCTGAAAGATCACCAGTAAGCACATTAATGGAGACCTGTCCCTTTAAGTTTTGAATATCTTACGACACCCCACAGAAGATAAAGATTTCACTGATAATGACAGCGATGAAAGTAAAAAAGATTGTGATTCACTTAACATGTGGCATGAAAACAAGAACACCGAGAAGGTTTCAAACCATCCGTCTTGAAGACAGAGTAAACTCTTGCAGGATATCAGGAGCAGAGCGCTCTCAGATTACTCTCTGTTGGCAGTGAAACCCAAACAGACAGAAAATAAATTGGAAATTAAAGACGAGGGCTTGAGATGGACGTATATCAGACGGCCATGTACATTCTCCATCCATTTCCACCCTCATGTTCTTCAGGTTTTAGACTTTGACTGGCTTGGCCAGAGAAGGGATTGCTTCTTCTCCAACCAGAGGCATGGATGAAAGGACGGGGGAGAGGGCTGGAGCGGGGTCTTGTTCCCCTCTCCTCCCTCCCTGAAATGTTCATGAATCCCAACTGCTTCAAAATTGTTTTATGATAGTTTGAATAATACCCCTCCCGGCAACACCACTACGCTCCCATAACGTCTATCCCCCCTCCCTCCCACNCCACCCCCACCCGCACCCATGCACTTATAGAAACGCCCGTGTTGATTCTCTCATCGTAACCTCTGACAAGATGAAATAGAATTGTGTGGCTTGAGATGTCGTAATTCACTGATCGTAACATCAGAATGTCTTTAGGAGCGCCGTCTCTAGGACATCAAGTTGGGACAAGGGGAGCTCACTCAGACACAAGCTGATACTCCAACAATTTTTGTGTTTCACTCAAGTGTTAACGTTCCTATTCAGCACAGTGATGGCTATATCAGAGACAGCGCTTGATCCCCCGTCACGATACTGACAGGTGCTCTTTAATCATTAAAAAAAAAAGACAACGCAGGATTCGAACCTAGGACATTCTGCACCAAGAGCAGGGTTGGACAGAACTGCGCTCATTTGAATGCAGTTCATGAATTTACGTTGAGGCTAGGTGATCTTGATCTGAGCTTAATGGCTATGTTTGGACGAATTAATATGCTGAACTGCAGCTAGTTTGGGTGTTTGATCTGTAATTTTCTACTTAAATTCAGTTCAGTTCATGTCTGTCTCAAAACACCAGAACCGAAAGCCAATTTCTAAAACCAAGAGATTCACGATGTTCAGGAACTGAGTTTTTTAGTTGCTGCGGGCTAGACCAGTCGCAGCTGGGAAGTGTGCGCACCTCTAGAAGTTTGCTCGAACTGTAGCATCGTCTGCGTAGACCGGAAGTGACAGCTTCATGTCAGAGGAGGATGGGGAAAGAATCAACGATGATATGACAATGTATACTAATGAATGAAACGAAGGTATTGGTATGGTAAACACCATCAGCAGGTCAGTGAATTATTTTCTAGCTCTTCCGCTTAAGTCAGAGACATCTAGGCTTGCCTAGAGACTGATACTTCCTTTGCTTAGGACCGCCCACAAAACAATCGGACCTCCCCTTTCGCGCACCAGCCAGGATCAAACAAGATTAGCCCAGAAGTGAGTACGGAACAGCAACAAAAACTCTTCAGCACGTTCAGGAAGAGTGCACTGTCTTTGCTTATACATGGACACATGTCAAGCTAGCGGAAGCATCAACAGTTGCCACTAAGTGATTCTGGGGGAGGGAGGAGGGTAGCCTTGTAGACCGCTGATATCTCTGACAAAAGAGCTTATGTCGGTTTTTCCCCCAAAATGACTTTTTTGCATGTTGATGCTCTATATATTAATACTAATCTCCAAACAAAACAGGTTTGTAAAACTGCAAATGTCCTTGACATAATTATTTACAGATATTAGACAAGAGCTATAAGCAAACAAAATCAATACGTTTTCTTAAATGCAGTATTGACAAAGAAAAGCCCTTTTGTCAGGAAGCGCTGGAGCTGCAGAGGACGGCACAATTATTCCTGACCCATTCTGATGTCACTGCATGACCAAGGAACGCAGAAAAGGAACAAGAAGAAGAAGAAGAAGGAGAAGAAAAAGACGAAGAAGAAGAAGAAGAAGAAGAAGAAGAAGTTATCATGCCAAAATTCGTCAAGCACATTGGGTCACTCCGCAACAGCAGACTGCACTTACAAGACACAAGTGGTGGGCAGAATCGTTTCTGCGTATCGATATTTTGATAGGGATCTCGATTTATTACCGAACCTTAAAATTCTGGAGTTTCGATAGCATGTCGATACTTTCGATACATTTCATTCCTGACCTATCCTCAGTAACAGAGAAACCGATTATAACATGCTTCACTAAACAGCCTACGGTGACCATCTTCAAAATTCCGGTGAAAATATTGAAATTAATTCCGATCCTCTTTCAGTCATTACCAACCAAAAGCCACTAGTGTTGTATTTCAAAACCAGTAAGCGGACTGAAAAATCTGAAAAGTACCTATCTAAAACTAAGTTTCAGAATCGACATATAATTGATGCTATCGATTCATAGAACATCACAAGCAGAGTATTGCAATACTTAAAGGTATTGGCCCACTTTTGCAGGGCACGTTTTTTATGTTTCCCATCAGACTGCTTCTTAAAGTCCATATATACAGCTTTATCTGGAACAAGACGAACTCCCCATTTTATAAATGGGCAGGCAGGCAACGCATCAGAGGCGAAAGAATACCTAGCGCAAAGAAAGGCATCATAGACGAATGCATTAGACTCCGTGAAAAAGTTGGACGATTGGCGAATCGGGCGGATTGAAAAGATCTATCGGAGATTGTATTTCGTTGCTATACACATTCTTTTTTTTAAAAAAAAGGGAAAAAAAAATAAAGAGGACTGGTGTGTATAGTTACCTTTCGTAAATTTTTCTACGAATTTAGGTGAAAACCGCATGATTTTACGTTACGTAGTTCTCGAGAAATCTGTGACACAAATTTGGCTGAAGCGTTTTATTAATATAGATATATATATCTGGGACGTGTGTGTGTGTGTGTCTTTTCTTCTTTTTTTTTTTTAAGCACGACCAGGGGAGATGGCATCACACCACTGGTAAACTACCATCTCTAAAAAAAAAAAATAATCACCTGTATTTTAAGCGAAAACGAAATCACAAGAAGAAAACTTTCTTCTTTTTTTCAATCACTTCCAGAAGACAGCCTACCCCTAAACCTATACAAAAAGAAAGGAATTCCAATCATCCGTGTACAGGCACTATTATTTTTCACTGGAAGCCCAAACGGATGATGTTTCACCGTGGTTTGACTGACAACAAAACACCAAAGTCGGCGTGTTGTGACTACAATTGTCAAAGGACTGATGACAATGGAAAGTACAACTAATTTGCAGTCTGCAGGAGATCGAAGCCAAGAACAATAAAATTACAGACATTTTTATTTCTGTTTCCCGCAAGAACAAAAGTTAATAACGCTAATCAACGGCCCCCCAAAAAACACAGCTTTGCGTTCCAGAGAATTGGTCCTTTCATTCTCTTTGATGATAATTTCTATCGATTTCGTCTCGATTAACGGATTGTTTACGAGATGAATGATATTTTCTTTCTATTCTTTCTCGTGTCTAAATCTCCGACTTCGTAGTTACGAGGGAAGCAACAAAAGAAATACAAAGCCACCGCGTTTATTTCATCTGAGCCGAATGACGTAACCGCTTTGTGAACAGCGGGCAACGGAGGTGAAAGCTAAATTTAGAAAGTACGTTAAGAGCTAAAATTAACACCACAATTCAGCAATGAGAAAGTAGGAAATGCGGAATGCTAAAGGTCTGTGACGGAAAGAGATGAAATGAGAAATAAATCACGCGTCACTTTTCATTTATATGGCTCGCGAGTGAAACTACTCAGCCCGTGATTCAATCATGGTCTGACGTCACGATAAAGTGTGTACCTTCGCTGTGCAGTAACACACAATCTATGACATGGCGGCGCTTGAGTCGGGGTTAAATCTAGGTCAATCCCTGAGATGTTGACATGGATTCAGGCTTGGACTGGTTTTCCAGCGTATTATCTAAGATGACTACTTTGATTCCGTCTACCAACAAGGCGGAGCATTTTACCAGTGCAACGTTACACAGCTGACGTCTTTCAGTTCTTTTCAATATTGTCTGATATTTGGTTTAGCTCGTTTTATTTCCCAGTACCAATTTTGTCCTATACGGACGTCTGAATTAGAAACGTGGTTCCCACTCCCAAAATAGATTAATGTTTCTTCCGAGATGAGCAGCAGTTTTAGTGGGTCAGGTATGGTGAGCAATCTAATAAATAAATAGCAAAATGTGTGGATGGTTTCTTCCGCTTTAATTTACACTCCTTTAAGAAGGGGTCTCAGATGTGGACAAGATATTCGCAAAAGATCAATTGAGCTGGCCTTTTTCTTTTGTGTACTGACTCTACAGAAAGAGAGTACATGTTTGCTGTTCAGCGACGCAAGGTTGGCTGAGAAGTCCTGCTTGCCGTCTGCCAAGTGAGCAGTGAGCACCATTCCAACAAACAACTACCAGTTTCGCGTCTTTAGAGAAAATTCCTCGACTGGTCCGATTACAGTTATTTTGCGATAAGAAGGACTGTATGAATAGGTGCAGATGAGGCATGACTTTGGCTACCCCCTCCCCTCCCTCCTCATCCCACCCATTCTACATTCCCCGACAACGCCGGATTACCCTGGCCAGTCTACTAGATAAAGCACAAATTCTGCCGCTGAATATGCGGCTGGCTTGCTGGAGTTGTGCTTTTGTTTGTTCGGTATACAAATCCACAATGTACCAAGTACGGCTTTCACACTTTGCAAGATATCTTAAAATCCACGGGAAAAAGATCGTAAGAGATATATCCTCAGTCTCGATTACACCGTTGAAGGCTCAAGAAATTCAGAGAGGTTCCTCTGTGCCTTGAACTAGGGAATGTGTTTATCAGAGGCTCTCCAACACCGAAAGTCTTGTCTGTTCAAGCAGTGCGCAGGGATAAAGCGCACCGCCGTGCGATATGGAGCAAACAAGTAAGTGGTGTGCAAACCCTGCCGTGAGCGAGCCGTTGTGTTGCAGTGCGGTGCGTCCATTATTAATTAACGGTCGGTAGTTGTCTGTAACAGTGTACACGTCTAAGGAAGTTTAAGCTGTTGAATAAAGTAACTTTAGGATACCTAAAACTGCGAATAAAAGGTTGTTACTGCAACATTTTTATGGTGAAGCGGCATCCATAATTACGGGCTCACAATTATCTTCATCTTATATAAAAGTCGCAAAAACGTCTTTGTTTATTATGAGCTTGACCGTCGCCCCACTCACCATCTCCCCCACTCACCTTCCCCTTTCCGACCTCGGACCCCGTACATCAGGGACACATCAGCAAATACAAAATATTGACCTGTCGCATGATCTCGAAATTATGAAATGATGCCCTTGACTACGAGATCGTTAGGTTCCAATGTAATATACAATAATGTTAATTTATTCACCCTCTCACAGCTCTTCTCCCACAAAACTTCCCAAGGTCAAATTATCCGTTAGAGACTTTGTATTGGCACTGGGCGAAGGCCATCGGCCGTTTGAGACAAATATCCCCATGACTGTTATCTGGAGGTATGTGAAGTGAGTTTAGGGGAGTGGTG
>JAWQUT010000034.1:1263109-1276213 GCA_033807755.1 Ellobium chinense
TTCAAATATGACCATGCTATAGGTTCAGGTCAGTCTGGGTCGCGAACAGGACTGTGCGCCGGAGTTCGTCGCCGGTCCCGTATAGTTTGGTCTGCAGGGAGGTTCCAGTCGGCCAGATCCTCAACCTCTGCTGGGTGTAGGTGGGGCAGTCCTGGAGATTATGCTCCACAGTTTGTCTGTCTGCTCCACAGTCACAGGAGGCGGTCTCTCTAACACCAATTTTGTGGAGGTGAGCTCTGAGACCACAGTGTCCTGTTCTCAGTCTGAAGATGATAGACTGTTCCTTCCTGTCCAGGGCATTTAAGCTGTCCGACTCGGGCTGGTAGCCTACATTTTCCTTCCTCCATTCCTTTTTGAAAGACTGCTTTAGGAGAGTCTTGACCTCCTTCTGGCTTTGTAGTATGTGGGGTTGTGGAAGGCTGCCTCCCGCTTTTGCCAGATCAGGGGATGTAGACCAATATTATATTACATAACTCTCAGCAATATGTCGTAAGAGGCTGGCAGTGTTGGTCAGTATCCACTAACACTCTTACAGCATCTTTGCCCTTGCTCCATAAAAAAGAAAAAAAATCCTTCCCTTATCCTTAATGAAAGTTGCCTTGTAACGTTCTTGTAAAATAACTAACCAAAAACCAACACGAAAAGAAACAACAAAAAAAAAGAAACCGCCCTTCTTAAAGTAATTTTCTCTCATTTATCTCCCCTTTGTTCCAGCACGTTGTCAGTATTCCAGAGACACGGAGAATATTAAGTTCTGGCGCGAGAGACAAGAGACCGGAAGTTATTGCATAAGGGCAAACAATATCCTGGAAGTTGACAAACGAGCGAATCAGGGGCGGATCTGACAGTGAGTTTAGTAGTGGTAGTGCTTGGGAATGAGGGTGGGGAAGAAGAAAGGGAAAGATTTGCATTATCCAAAGTTCAAGAAACGAGTTAAATGTCGTTGCTTGTTGACTTTTTAAACGCAAAATAGAATTACGTCACGCTTAGGATCCTTACAATATTTGTTAACAGAAGAAGAAGAAGAAGAGGGGGGAGAAGAAGAAAGAAAGGCAGACGAGGGGGAGGTCATCAACAGCAATAACAACCATAATAACGACAATAACAACAACAAATACAACGGTAGCAAGAAAAACAACAACAGCAACAATAAAGACAACAACAGCAACAACAGCAGCAAAATTAACAGCAACAACAATAACAACACCAACAAAAACAAAACAACAATAGTAAAAACAATTAAAAAAACAATACCAAGAACAACATAAACAATAATGACAATACTAATAACAATATCAAAAATTACAACAATAATTACAACAAAGAAAACAATATGAAAAAGGTGGGTGAGTCGGGAGAGAGCGTTGAAATAATGTTATCCGCCACTTCTTCGTCTACTGCACAGTTTTCAAGTTCATCTTCTTTCATTTATTATTTCTTCTTCTTCTCCGTTTGCTCTCTTTCCTTCCTTCCACATCTTTTATTTTTGTTTTGTTTAATTTCGCTTTTACTGTCTATAATATTATTATTATTTTATTACTTTTTATATCTTTGTTTCTCTCTTTTTTATTCCTTGTCTCTCTTTCCATCATTCTTACCTGTGTCTAAATATTTCTATGTTTCCTTATTTCATTTTTTTTTCTTTCAATACTCCTTTCTATCTTTCAGGTTTTACCCAATTCCTTCCTTCCTTCCTTCCTTCCTTCCTTCCTTCCTTCCTTCCTTCCTTCCTTCCCTTCCTTCCTTCCTTCCTTCCTTCCTTCCTTCCTTTCTCTCTTCCTTTCAATCTTTCTTTCTTTCTTTCTTTCTTTCTTTGTTTAAATCCCTTAATACTCTTTCTTTCTTTATCTTTTTTCTTTTCCTTCCTTCCTTCTTTCTTTCTTTCTTTCTTTAGCTCTGTCTTTCAGTCTTTCTTTCTTTCTTTCTTTCTTTCTTTCTTTCTTTCTTTCTTTCTTTCTTTCTGTCTGTCTTTAAATCCCTTAATACTCTTTCTTTATTTATCATTTTCTTTGTTTCTTTCACCGGCTATGATTCTCCTTCATTCAATAATTGCCAATCTCTTCTCTCTCTCTCCCTCTCTTCCACACCACTCCCACTCTCCTTTCCTACATTAATCTGCGATTACAGACTTCCCCGTCACGCCTGAGCTCATCTTGTGTTAAATTTGATTTATAGACTGAACAACACCCACCACCTCCGACTGTTTCCTTTAGCTGCTCTCTGGCGTTAACAACCAATGGATCAACTTTAACCGGTATCGATACCACATTATTGTGCATGTAACGATAAACATAGTACCTTTATTTTCAAGTAAGTATCGATCACAGGCAGTCACATATTGAACTTCGCATTTTCCCTATTATCTTAAGCCCAATTTTTTTTTTACAAAACTTGAGTTTTTCAATCTGTCGGATTAACCGGAAAATTTTCATTCATGATTTGTGTGTTAACAAAGTCTATGTAAATAAAAAGGAAAACGTTCAAGCTCAAATCATTGTTAAAAACATCTTAGACAGGGGAACATGACCTCTGACCCATGACCTCCATCAGAGGAAGATAGGATTCCCAACCCTCCACCCCTTCACTCCCATCTTTTCACACTTCTGTTTCAAAATTGATGCTCTTACATACTTAAAAGTTATACAAAACCCCATGCCCTGTGCTGGAGTTTCCAAATCAAACAACAACAAAAATCATGTTTGTTTGCAAGTCTCGGTAGATTCATAAAGTTCTACATTTTCCTCATTCCACGTATTTTGATAAAGAGATGCCAGGAGAAACATTTCAATACTTTATTTTGAATCACTACAAAAAATTCTGCATTAAGCGACCACATGGTTGTCGTTTTCTGGACTATGTTCAAATTATTAGAAAGTAGAACTTGTTGTCATTCTGTAGAGCAGATTAGATGGTTGAAGAACGACAAGCTGACAGCAGTGATCTTTCCAGACATGTAATATTATATTATAGATAGATAGATAGATAGATAGATAGATAGATAGATAGATAGATAGATAGATAGATAGATAGATAGATAGATAGATAGATTAGCAGGTAGGCAGGCAGACAGATAGATAGATAGATAGATAGATAGATAGATAGATAGATAGATAGATAGATAGACAGGTAGGCAGGCAGACAGACAGACAGACAGACAGACATAGATAGATAGATAGATAGATAGATAGATAGATAGATAGATAGATAGATAGACAGGTAGACAGACAGACAGACAGACAGACAGACAGACAGACAGACAGACAGACAGACAGACAGATAGATAGATAGATAGATAGATAGATAGATAGATAGATAGATAGATAGATATGGACAGACGGATGTCAACACGTTAGACACAAGCATGCGTCAAAATGCACCGGACATGAATGTCTCGAAACTCATCACAGAGCTCAGTTAGTCAGTCAGTCAGTCAATGAATGAATGAATGAATGAATGAATGAATGAATGAATGAATGAATGACAATGTAAAACTATATGAGCGAAATGAATAAAAGCTATGAAGAAATATGGAGACTATGAAAAGAAAAAGAATATCGGCAAAACGAGAGTATATTACACATATAAACATTACATCAGATCTTCAAATTCCAGAAAAACATGGAAGACATTCCTTTTGTAGGTGAGTATCTTGTCGCACTGACACACCATCTGAACTCACGCAGGAAAAGCCATCTCTCCTTACTTACAAGGTTACAGCAATACGCGTGCTGAGAGCTGGGAATACTCAAGAACAAATCACAATATCATAATGCCCCTGAGCAAGCTGTGGGTGTTTGTTTGCGCTATCCGTGTTGTTAGAGATTGTTCACATGTGCGCATGACAGGATGGTATTTACATACACATAGGCAAACACACTTGTACTCTCAACTTGCATAATACCGATATTCCTGCAAGGAGATTGAAAATAGTTTATGCACGACTTGGTTCAGAATAGAACTTCCTTGTCGTCTATCCATCCATCCATCCATCCATCCATCCATCCAAACATCCATCTATCCATCCATCCATCCATCCATCCATCCAAACATCCATCTATCCATCCATCCATCCAGCCAGCCAGCCAGCCAGCCATCCATCCATCCATCCATCCACCCATCCATCTATCCATCCATCCATTCCTTCATCCATCCATCCATCCATCCATCCATCCATCCATCCATCCATCCATCCATCCCATTCGCCGAATTCTTGAGATGAGATTTAGTGAAAAAGAGAGATAGAGGGAAAAGAGAGAGAGAGAAAGAGAGAGAGAGAGAGAGTGGGTGGCATTTGCTTCGGTCTTATTTCTCATACAATATTGAAGACGCGAATGTTTTAGCAACCTAAGATGAACATGCTTCTACTGTCGAATGAGAAATAGCCTTGATAGCCAACATAATATTTGCATGTCTTTCTCCACTGCATTTATCCAATACATGTTTGTCATCCTATACGTTATTTTAAAACCTCCATATAGAAAAACAGATTACTTTTATCCAGCTCAACCAGACTATTTATCCACTCTTAAGGGGCAAAAACTTGGTAATGTAGGCAGCGGGAATACCAAAATAATTATAACAAGACAGAAAAGCACAGTGAAGACATCCATCAATATTCATATACAGCATTCCAGCATTATTGAAAAGATGCCCGTCGAATGCAGAAAGCCATCAAAATGTCACGGGATACTCAAAACAAAAGAAACATCACCAAAAAAAACAAAAATCTTGCTGAAGTATTAAAACCGAGATCCAGTCTTAAACGTGTTTCATACAACTTGTAAGTTTTGCTCGATCTGCTACATGCAATAGTTATAATTATTTTTTAGTAAAAGGAAGATGTTGATGTAAGAATTCAAAGGACAGCTGTATATAGCTTGGGCAATAACGATGGAATCTCCTACTATCGTAAGAATTACATTACCTTTGAATGTAGCTCACTGGCGTTCAAGCACCACATAATTGGAGGGGGGGGGGGGGGGGTGTGATCGCTACAAATGTTTACTGCTTTCCTTGAACTTTTACGTCGAAAGCCTGATTCATTCGCTCGCCAAACAATTACAAAAACACACTGCAGCTTCTTCGCAACAATCTCGATATCAATTTAAGGTTAGATAGATAGATAGACAGACAGACAGACAGACAGACAGACAGACAGACAGACAGACAGATAGATAGATAGATAGATAGATAGATAGATAGATAGATAGATAGATAGATAGATAGATAGATAGATGCTGTGAAAAGGACAGGAAGAGAGAGAGAGAGAGGATGAGAGAGAGAGAGAGAGAGAGTAAGAGAGGAAGGAAAGATAACGTTTTGTTCATAACATGAGGAATGCTTGTATGCATGTTTCATCGTGGGCTTAAATAATTTGAGTCTTGAATGATAACGCTAATAATAATTATGGCGACTTGGAAATAATATGCTGCCTTAGCAATTTTTTTCCATCTTGTGGACACTGACCTTAACGCCTCCCACCTCATCCAATCCCCCCCTCCACCCTCCCCGGGAACAATCGTTGCCAGCTTTCTGCCGAGTCCAATAAGGCAATACATACCCATAGTCAGATAGATGGCGAGTAACAATATTACTTCCCTTCTATATTTGACATAGACCACTCTCATCGAGTTTGCTCCCCTTGACAAGGGTTCTCTCCCCCTTCACGATGACACCTTTCCGCTTCCTGTTTGACTTTGGGCTCCCTCGGGAGGAGTCTAGGAACCGGTAGTAGTCAGTGGGCGGTGACAGATCAGGTGGGGAAACCCTGCCAAGAAGAATGGCTGACTAATCTAGTTATGGCCCTTGAGAGCTCAACACCGCTCACTCACGTTACACTGTGCTTGACCAGTTTACTCGATTACTTTACTGTGGCAACATTTCCGATACCGATACCTGCTATTATGCGTTTGTTTTGGGCTCGATACCATGGTTTCTGTGTGCAACGGTAATAGTATGATGTCTAAAATAATGTCGTCGAATGCTATTTTCATTGAGCATATTGACGTGGCTATTTGTAGACGTCTATCTGATTTTGAGCTGACGGCGAAGTGGTGCATGCCGACCCAGAGAGGGGTAAGGGAGGATGGAGAGAGAGAGAGAGATCATAGAGAGAGAGAGAGAAAGATCATAGAGAGAGAGAGAGAGAGGGAGAGAGAAAGATCATAGAGAGAGAGAGAGAGAAAGATCATAGAGAGAGGGAGAGAGAGAGGGAGAGAGAAGAGCAAGGAGGGATATAGAGTGAAAGAAAGACAGACAGAGAGGTTGTTAAACAGGCACACAGAACAGGCAGGCAGCAGGTAAGCAGACAGGCATGCAGGCAGACAGACTGACAAGCAGACAGAGAGAGAGACAGATAGATGGGCACAGAGAGAGAGTAAGAAAGACAGACAGACAGACATACAGACAGACAGACAGACGACGTAGACAGACAGACAGACAGACAAACCAAAGAAGTTGCCAGAACGATAAAATAATGTTATTGATAGGACAGAAAATTCATCAATGCTGGTAAGATCTGTAATGTTTTGAAACTGGCTTTTAGAAACACTTTAAGCAAAAAAGGAAACTGACGCCAGATCTAACTGACAGGAACATGTACTCGAGTACGAAAATAACAGCGTAGTTAGAGCAGTATCGAAGACTCAGTATTCATTGAGAAGTTCATTCTAAGGCTGCCCCGTATCACATTAGAAGTACTACAAGTCATATGAGCCTGTCACTCTCTATTTGCGCCCTTTGACAAAGTTGCTGTGAAAATACGGATACGACTTTTCCCGTGCAGAAAGCTACACAATATCTTTATTGGATTAGCAGTTGTCTTCACATCAAGCATTACTGGATAATTCCATGAAACACGCCCAGCTTAAAGTAAACAGATACTATACATTAATAATGTGAAGTGACATATGGCTTGATCTATCAAGAGATGAGTATGTAGTTTGCTTAAATAGGAGACTTTCCAAACTACTCAAAAATAATTTCCGTAAATCGGAACACTATATGTACGTGTTATTTTTTATATACATATGCATATATATACACAGAGAGAGACAGACAGAGTGAGAGAGAGAGAGAGAGAGAGAGACAGAGATAGAGAGAGAGAGAGAGAGAGAGAGAGATGCCATTAAGTAAATGTGTCAGTTATGCATTTTTACTTTTTTTTCTTTCCTTTTTCCTTTTTCCTTTTTTATTCATTCTGAACTGTTGAATTTATTGTTATGTGGTTGGCTTTCGCCTAAATAAACAATCTTAAATAAACAATCTTAAATAAACAATCTTATCTCATTAAATACATGTTTCTATCAGACCAACAAATTCATTGTATATGTAAAATACGCGTAATATGACTGAAATACCTTCGAGATAGCCAGATGTTGGACTCATAAATGTGTTAGTTCTCCACAGAGCTTATCACGCACCTAGATCTCATGGGAGATCCAGTAACAAGGTGCCACATCAGCATCTATTTCTACTTGCCAGAACCGAGGAACAACAGAGGGCTGTGGATTTCATAAGTCATGCTAAGACAAACATAGTTAAGAACATTAGCAGGACATCTCCCTGTTGCATGTCTACACCTATTATCTACATTGAGATGTGGACGTCATACGTGCGGCAGGACAAAATAGGACCTGACATTAGTACCTCTGAACTAGGAAATTCAGTAGACAAATATCTATAGAGATAGAGATGCGTATGAGAAGACATGAGCAGGCGTTCTTTTCTAAGAACTTAAGCATAGCACTGATCATACCATGAACAAGATTTGAATCAAAAAACTTCTTGCAAGAATTTCCACATGAAATATGAACAGCCGTCCCTGATACCCAGTCGTCATGGCAACTGTGCTGTTTAATGACCAAAAAAAAAGCACACCATTGAAATGTGTCTTCTTGTCATGAACTGAGCCTGACAGTCCAGATGGCTTCAAGTCTAGGCTTGACTTTTTGTTGTGCTAGTAAAAAACACGGGGCTGAGTTTCTTTGGTCCCTGAGGCTGCGCGAAATGGGCGGTTCTTTTATTGTGTGGGCGGTCCTAAGCAAAAGAAGTATCCGTCTCCAGGCAAGCCAAGATGGCTGTGACTAATGCGGAAGAGCTAGAAAATGTTGCACTGACTTGCGTGTGATGTTTACTATACTTAAATTTTTGCATCA
The DNA here is from genome assembly GCA_033807755.1 of Ellobium chinense. Taxonomy (NCBI): domain Eukaryota; kingdom Metazoa; phylum Mollusca; class Gastropoda; order Ellobiida; family Ellobiidae; genus Ellobium; species Ellobium chinense. The sequence goes on from JAWQUT010000034.1 coordinate 1,271,266, forward strand.
TGCATCAACTACAGACCACCGTTTACTGATTCTTGCCGGATTTTCCTCTCACAAAGCCGTTGATAAAAGTTTTCGCTAACAAATTTGAATCTGTGAATGATGCCTGCCATTTTGTCGAGGTCTCACTTCCGGTCATCGCAAGAGATATCATATTTCTAACAAATGTTTATTTGGTGCGCACCCTTCCTCGCGACATCTAACCAAAACCGAAAACGTTCCCAAACTGTAAAATAAAACTACCCAAATTGTTTATTATAGTTCCCTTCTAATAATGATAATACAAGTATCGAATATGTGAAGACATTATGCATAGACCACACTTTAGTCTTCATTAACTTCTGGAGTCTTAATTTAAACTCTTAGCTGGCCATATTGTGGCCTGATGGCCACATTTTTTGTGTACTTCGGGTTTATAGAATAAAGCATGTTACTGTCTACTCCGCATTTATTAAAATCGCAATTTACAAGAGTATGCAGAAAGTTGCGATTATCCAGGTATCGTTATATAGTAACAATAATTTCATTATCTGAAAATGCATTTCAATTATGCAACAACTGCAATTAGGCGGATGGCAATTAATCAAAGTTGACTATATACACTCTATTAATATTGAATTTAATCTGAGCATATCACCATGCTCGACCTGAACATTTTACCCACTACATACATGTGGGTTCACTGAGGTGAAGGCCATCAACTATGGACAAGCTCTGGCCTGGTATTGGACAAGGTTGAAAAGGTGTCAAGTGGCTGACCTTGCACCAGAACAGATACGTCCCTCAGCGGCTACGTTTCTTGATTTCCAATCCATTATCTCCCTTTGGATTAAGTTTTGATTGAGCTGCACGCGCTGCTAGACGCTCATTTACATATCAATTATTGGATTTCAAGGTCTTAGACAGTATATTTTCACCTCTCTCTCTCTCTCTTTCTCTCTCTCTTTCTCTCTGTCTCTTTCTCTCTCATCAAAATCAAAGCGAAAGAGAGAGCGAAATACATTGCATTACAATATCTTTAGAAAGTCTGGAATAAATTAACTGCTATGGGAGGCCTGATTCGGTCCGAACTAATAATCTTTGCCGACTTACCTAATTGAGATTAAATTAGGAACGCATTGTAGCCACCCTGATAATCAGGTTTTTCTACCACCCACAGCAATAGAGGAACAGAGAAAGAGAGCCTCCCATATGTATTTAATACTGGCGTAGATTTTATGGACATATGGGAACCCCTATCACGNTTGAGCTGCACGCGCTGCTAGACGCTCATTTACATATCAATTATTGGATTTCAAGGTCTTAGACAGTATATTTTCACCTCTCTCTCTCTCTTTCTCTCTCTTTCTCTCTCTGTCTCTCTCTCTTTCTCTCTCTCTCTCTCTTTCTCTCTCTCTCTTTCTCTCTGTCTCTTTCTCTCTCATCAAAATCAAAGCGAAAGAGGGACCGAAATGCATTGCATTACAATATCCATAGAAAGTCTGGAATAAATTAACTGCTATGGGAGACCTGATTCGGTCCGAACTAATAATCTTTGCCGACTTACCTTATTGAGATTAAATTAGGAACGCATTGTAGCCATCCTGATAATCAGGTTTTTCTACCACCCACAGCAATAGAGGAACAGAGAAAAACAGCCTCCCGTATGTAATTAATACTCGCGTAGACAAGATTTTATGGACATATGGGAACCCCTATCACGTGGGTCTCCAACCATATGAAACCATATTCGGCAATAAAAACTGTCATTTATGTCATTTGTATGGATTCTATGACTAGTACATTATTAAGGGGTATGAAATAAGCTACCAAAGAAAGCAAAGTAAAAAGTACTAAAAAAATTGAAACACAAAACTTCAATCATTAGTTGGAAATATAAATGATTATGTCTCAGCATAAAACTATTATTATTACATTATGCACATGTGTAACTACTCAAGGTCTGTGCAATCAATTTTTTTTAAAAACTATGATCTACTAACAATCAAGAGTATATATACGTCTGTTATAAACAAAATAATTCATTTTTCAATTTCAGTGTATTGATTTCAGTAACCTTTTACTCCAGGTCACAGTGGTCAAGTCTTACGTGTGTTGACAGTGATTTGATCGAAGCCTAAGCTGAGAATCACCAACTTAAAGGAAGAGGACATGATATGGACTCCTTACCATCCAATTTTGTGAGGTTCTGTAGTAAGCTGATTGTCAGAAAATTTAACAAAGTTTATTGAAAAAAAATGTCTCAGATTACAACAGAAGATGTGGGTACACGTTTACAGATGACAAACTGATAGGACAAATCACATAGTGAACAAAAATGCATTAGGCAATACATTGATGAATTAATCAACTAACCAAATGTAATCAATCAATCAATCAACCAACCAACCAACCAACCAACCAACCAACCAACCAACCAACCAACCAACCAACCCACCAAACAACCAACCAACCAACCAATCAACCAACCAACCAATCAATCACTCAATGAGGTATTTTCAGACGGGTCAGTTACACCACGTGATCTAGGGATTGCTAGGATATTTCGATAAATGACGAGTAATCATACATGAGCAGAGCATGTAAACAAACCAACGTGTGAGCAAGATTTTCTAGGTCACGTGATGAAGCTGAAAATACCTAATAGCCGAACACAAGGAAACAATCACTGGATCTAGCTTGGTACCTAATGATAGGTTTGGGAGGAAGAGGGTGCAGGAGAGTTGGTGGCTGGAAGACAATGACAATGACAATGACAAAAGGTTTAATGCAGACTTTGAAAGAAGTATATGCATCACAAACATTGAAAATTATAACATGGTGGAGCATTGAACGTTCGAAGAATATAATAAATACAATAAATACAATACAGTAATAATTATAGTTGGAGTTCTGCTCTTATTTGAAATGATAGATAATTACTTTGCAGAGATACACACATCTACTTTAAACTGTATCAGGAGGGGAAAAAGCCAGCCCCATCTGCACTGTCTTCTCTCACTCTCTCTCTCTTTCTCTTTCTCAGATGCACTCATTCTCACTCTCCTATTTTCGATCTCACCAACGGTAATATTATGCTCTGCACTCTACCTCCCCCCCCCCCCCCCCCCCCCCCCCCCCCCNCATTTTGCAGGCATGAAAGTACAAAACCATTCATTGAATGATGAAAAAGCAGTTATGTAGTCTTGGTTGAGTTGGTGAACGCACTAAATAATCCTGGGCAATGAAGCGTAGTGACCAATGATTATATCAAGAGGACCAGTGGCGTAGACAAGGTGGGTCCTGGGGAGTCTGTCATCCCACCTTCCATCATGTAAAAAGTCTGTAGCCCTTCAGATACCCCCTCCCCCATCTCCTAGCATACAAACACACTAAGGTCTATTGTGTCTCAAAGTTGGATGTATGGTAACCCCATTAACAAGCCTTCGATAATGTAACCTCCCCAGCACCGCCTATTTGCTACGCCGCTGAAAAGAAGTCAATGCACATTTTTGCCGGTTGGTAACTTTTGAAGCCACGGGCCTAGATTTAAAATGACTTAATCAAATTTAATAGTTTTTATTGATTTCGCCTGCCTCCCAATAAACTAATTTATTGTGCAGCAAATAGTGCATGGTTTTATCCTGTTCTTCTTACGTGAAGGAGATAAAACGCTTGGAGTTCGAAATGAGGTCACGTTTGCTACAACTGCACCGTGACTTCTGCTGACATTAATGTGGCCATAAATAACCGACCAATCAATGCAGCTGGTATAATTACGATTAATATAATAGAGGCTTGTACTTCTAAGCTAACAAGTACAGTCATTGATGTTCGTTAGAGAAGACTGAACAGCTGAGAATAGGAGATATTTGACATTTAATTATCTTTTTAGTATTGTTTTTTAAAGTTATATAATATGCAGCTACTTCCATCACAAAATGAAGATGTCGAAAACAAGAAGAAGAAAAAAAAGAAGAAGAAAAAAGAGGAAAAAGAAGAAAAAGAAGAAGAACAACAACAACAAAAACAATAACTACAACGACGAGGACAACAACAACAACAACAACAACAACACTAACACCACCTACGAGATAACGACAACAATAACAACTATAACAACATATCAATAACGAAGACGACCACAAAGACAACAACTACAACGCCAACATCAGTAACGATAACAACAACAATAATGATAACAGCAATAACACCAACAAAATAAGAATGAAGACGACGACGAGAACAACAACTTAACTACAACAACACCGACGACAGCAGTAACAACAGAAGTAAAGGTCACGATAGCAACAACAACAACACTACAAAAACAACAACAACAACACCAATAATAACAACAATTATGACTATTTCTATAATATCAATAGCGATCGCTGTCATTAAAGCTTTAAGAACAAAAACAATACAACTAATCTATCACTAGCTCTATTGCACCACGAAACAACATCACCACCACCAACAACAACAACCACCACGAAACAACATCATCATCAAACCACCTACCGTCAACGTGCACAGCACTATGCATGGTACGCACCAGACCTGGTCTATCCCTGTGTGTATTACTGTAATAGTGAGACACCCATCCTTGCAACACGCGGTCCCATAATTCACGTGCCGACCGGATGAATGGACCAACCAGTGAGTAGAAGAATAGCAATGGGCACCAGGGCCCCACAACGGTGACAAATCAACACAGCTTTCCCATTACTTCCATGTCAGAAAACAACGCTAATTACAGAGTTGCGCTCAGCTTCTCACGCACACGTCACGCGCATCGGGGACACACACACAGTGTTCGTATAAGGCAAGGTGTTGAGCTTAGCCACTCACCTGTGAAATTTGCCAAGATCATCATATTATAAATCTATGACTGAGTTAGATGGTTGTTTCTCTATTACAACAATTAATGGGCCCCAGAAAAAAAAAATGCCCCCCCCCCCCCCCCCCC
>JAWQUT010000034.1:1276268-1286628 GCA_033807755.1 Ellobium chinense
CCACACATGCACACACACACTCTCTTTTTATTCTACAGACCGAGGTTGCAGAATTCAAAGAGATACACATAATTAATACGACTTCCGGAAAGAGTTTAGAGTCTTGTTCAATATGGCGGATAATGCAAATAGGATATACGGCCGTGATGTTGTTTTTTGGGGTTTTTTTTTTTGTTCTCTTAATGACGTAGACTAAATGCATTTACATTCTTTGACCTTACCGGGGTCTTTGGGGGTTGCGAAATTCATTGGTAACAGTGAAACTCGTGTCACTGTATTCCATAATCAGGTATGGCGTCTACAAGTCGTCATTTCAGTTCCAGGAGTCGTCTGTCCACTGTAAACAGTCCCATAACACTCCCAGCATGTATGTGAAGCAATGTTTCGGACAAGGTTAACGCTCGTAGCGCGAGGCGCGTTGAGTCCAGCCTCCGCTGGCTGCGTGATCATTGTTACAGATAATGACCATTGCATGTGTTGTTTGCAAGTCGACCAGGTCCCACTATGGTGCAAAATTCTATCGCCGCACCCAGCGTTCTGCAAGTGACGCATATATCTACTGCTGCATGCAAACGCAGCGAGCGGATGGTAGAATATATTCTATCACATCATCACGAGGGTTAAGAGACGAGAAACTCCCCTCCTTGAGAATGTTCTTGAACAATCGAGAGCTTGCGCATTAACGATGGAATTACCAACGTAAAAATTATATTAACGTTGCATGTTGAACGCTACTGAAGGTACCAGAGCACCAATTTAATTCTGATGACAGTAGGAGGTCCCATCTTAAATGCGCAGGATCTCAAATATCTAGAGATCCCCTCTTTACCCTAACCTCGCTCCTAACCTTAACTCTGCTCTAAACACTAAGCCAGGCACATCTTGAAACATTCCCAGAATTATACCAAACAGACATTCGATACCTGTAAATAAGTCAGGTGACATTGTATTCATGACTTGTTAAAGAAGAGAACACGATGATCCTATGATTCTTGCAAGGATGAAAGTGAGTAATGACTGGAGGATCTTTCTCTGACTTCCACCTTGTAAGAGTAGTTAGTAAGGAACCCAGAAGCGAGAGAACTCTTGCAAGAATACCTAATGTTACATCACTATTGTTAAAGACCCGGCCGGGGTACAAAAGAAAAGGATAGGCATGATGGGACTCTTTACTTATTTGAATTTTATCACGCTTTCCCTTGGGGACACAGTATTTTTTTTGTTTTTTAATTTCACAGGTAAAGTTTTTCATATTGCATAAACACTTTGTTAATTGCTAGTTTACTGTCCTTCCGAACGATACGGTAAAGAATATGTCGTCTAGTATCTGAAATACGAGTATGACAGCAAATCCATTTGTGTGTAGACAGTATCCACGCCCATTAACTGTGTGTGAGGTTTGCCTTTTTCTACAGTAACGATTGGATGGTCCAGTGTTAAAGCTGACAACTACATTGTTTCTATTCGAACAGTCTACTTCACCTTCATCCGCGACCGATTTTCTGCAAAAGCTCGGCATGCAATTCCAGAGAATGCCAGACTGCTGGCAATTTGGCATCACGTCTTTCACTCAAGACAAACAACTCTGCTCAAAGAGTAAACAGTCTGTCTCACTTGATGCTTTAGCCTGAACGACGATTACAGTTTCTCTTTATTTTTAGGACCAGATTTTAACATACTACAGCAGTGTTAGAATTTCCTTAAAAATACAACAAGAACGCCACAACACTTAAATCTGTTTGCAGCGCTACACGGCGAATACGCACCATAACAGCGAAAGCACTGTTTCACTTTGTAAAACGTTTCCGTTTCTGTGATGGCAAAGCTCGTTATGACCAAACAAAATCTATTCTTCTCACTTCCAAGGCATTCCAGCTTTGAGGATTTTGGTGAAAATAGCGCGAAACTGTCAATTTATCATTTTATTTTTGTCCTGTCTGACTTCATTAGGTAAAACACATTTTTGTTAAAGCGAGCAGACCTCCCATGCAGTGCACTGTTTTACTGGCCAATGCTGATACATCCTCTGGTATCTTTTGAAGTTGCTGCATCTGATGTGAGAGAATTCAGAATGGATCTCCAATTGTCTTTGCAGCCAACTAGAATGAGATTTAAATCGCATTTTTGCTAAAACAAGTTATTAGTATGGCATGAAAGGTTATTGTGTATGGTTTATGAGTTGAACATTTTTTGTCTTAACGAAAGCGTAATTCTGGCTTGAGATAATGTTGTTTGAATTGGAGGGGTCTCCTTAAGCAATGGCAAAAGGTTTTGAGAAATTTGTGCTTGAAAAAAAATGTTATATATATAATTCATTGATATACTTCACTAAAAATTAAAATTTATCTACATTAAGTGACCATATTATGCGCATAAAATTAATGTTTTAGTGTATAGAAAGTATTTCACTCACGATCTCTGCAAAATACAAACATTTGATACTCGAGGGCTCTATTCAGATTTCGAAGTTCCTAGTTCAGTGACATAAACCTCGTTTTGGAAGGCTGCAACAGAAGTTAATTGTTCAACACATGAAATCTTATTTAAACATGTCACCCACATAGTTCAGTGATTTTAAAGTAACTCCGTTTGGTTTGTTTTTTTTATTCAATTTTACACACATCTCTAGTCTGTATGTACCTCCATTTCCATGTAAATGCTCACCCAGTGTGGGTTTCAAGAGTTAAGCCATCAGTCTCTTTTGGATGTAAATCTCGAAGGACTAGGGCCCATATTGTGCTGGATCGGCAAAGAAAAAAAAGAAAGAATCTATGCTCGTGGAAGGGGCACGGAGCTTAACATTTCCATTTATTAGGGTGACATTTGTGAAACAACTCTCAGACGAAGTCAAAATACCCTGTCAAGGTGACCCCCAACAATGCAAATGGGAGATAAGTAGCACAGCAGGTGACAATGGAAACTGTTTTTAGAATCACAATCAGAATGTCTTATTAGGTCATGAGCACAAAAACAAACAGACAAAACCAAAATCGAGTTTAGATTTATGGGCAGATCTGAGAAGAGAGAGACACACTGAAGAGAATTCCTTGGCAGTGATATAATCTAGGTATCGTTCAATATTTGCATTTTCTTCCTTAAGCCTACTTTTAATCATACCCCTAACCATAAACCAATCTTTAGGGGAAAAGTCCTGATATATTGCCTGCGAAATTTCCCTGGTTTTCGGTGTCAGCAGGAGTGCAATACAATGAAGTGTGAAAACGCAATACTCTGTTTATGTCAGAGGTTTAAGGTCGTGAATTCTATAAATAGGCTATGTCTGGTTTTTCGTGCTGATAAATTGTTTTTCCAAATCTTATTTGTGTGTGTGTGTATGTGTGTGTGTATGTGTGTATGTGTGTGTGTGTTTATGTGTGTGTGTGTGTGTGTGTGTGTGTGTGTGTTTGCGTATGCGTGTGTGAGTGTGTGAATGTATGTGTGTGTATGTGTGTGTGTGTGTGTGTGTGTGTGTGTGTGTATGTGTGTGTGTGTGTGTTTGTATGTGTGTTTGTGTAGAAAGAATACAGCTAAGTAGCAGCATCCTCTACACGTAGGGTAATGATGCCAAATGGTCTCAAGGTCATGGGTTCGATTGACTAGTAAACTGATTGGTCGATTGATTTCTTGATTGACGAGATTTTGTTTGATATCTAATGTGTCCCAAGAGTTTAAAGTTTCATATTTCAAGAGAGTGTGTTAACCAACGACAACATGACATACGAATACGAGCATCCAAAAATTAATACAAAATACTAAATATTGAACAACAGCATACACAAATAACAATGACAATGGCGGATGTAAATATAAACAAAGCAATACTAATCCCTTGAGGGCACTGCATTTTACACAATTCAGACAAATAACAGAAATAAATTGATACTGTCTAAAGGTCTTCATCTTCGTCAATTATCATCTGTAATTGTACGTGCCCAATCTTCCTTTGTTGTTTGGGAGTTTTTCAATAAACTTTGTTCAAACTTTGATACCCATTTTGAAAACATATTATTATTATTATTTACATTCCCTTCTCAAAGGAGTTCTCAGATAAGCTATTAGGATCATTTCGTTTGGAAAACAGGCCACATCAAAAGGAAGATAAATTACTTCACGTGTCAATACGTGCGACTTCATTCTAATATCTTAAACTTATTGTGAATAAACGGAAATGCGAATAACCAAATTGCAATTTAGCGGAGTAGTATACTGTGCCTGACATAGTGAGGAAACAGAGTGATATTATGAACCATAAGCCAGGCTTTATGTCAGGGGTGAATGCCGACCATTTAGAGAAATAAAGGATCGATACTTGTGTTTGGCATACGTCTTTATTATAGTCATACTCGGAGAAAATGCAGTATCGATTCCACTTTGTGAATTGGTCATGGGTTACTGATCTCATACGATCAGCTCTTTCCGGTGAAAACAAATCGTGAAAAAGAACCATCACACGCGCAGAGGTACAATGGTGAGTGTTAACACAGGAGGCATCGACTCACCAAATAACCACACATGCCTTTCCACTGCAAACAATACGTAACCGCTGGGACGTGGCAAAAAAAAAAAACAACACCGGAAGTCTCCACGGGACAAAAACTCTGGTCACAAAATGGCTATTTGGGTCATGTTGACTGGTTGGATAGTTTTGCCGGCGTCGAGAGAATAAGAATGATTCGGTCGAGAGTTATTCCGGGACGCTGAAAAAATATGCCGGAACAAACCATTTGTGCCCACGAATATGGTCGTTTCTTCCTCTTTAAGTAATGTGGAATATGACCTTCACCAACGACACGGGCAAAAATATTTTGGCTATACTGGCATTGGGCAATGGTAAAATAAAATGCCCCCTGACTGTGCATTGAGATCAAAAAGGATAACACAGTTCTGGTAATGATGTTTGCAAATAATCGTAGGCATAATGTTTAAGTGATCTAACATAGAAACAAACAACCTAAAGGTCAAAACAGTCATCAGTGTTTTGTGATCAGAGAGCCAAGGGTCACTGTGGTATCACTCTGATTACTTTTACAAAAGAAAACACAAATATGATACACCTATTAGCAAAGTACGATCGTCTCTACAAATTAGGTGAAGAACATTCTTTATTGACGTTAGCAGTTGTTGGTTTAGCACTGTTTCTTTTTTGGTGTTTTTTTTCTAATTTTTACTTGGGCGTCAATTCTTTTTCTTTCTTGATTCTCTCCCTTCTGAACAAACTTGTTATATATTTTGAATGTATCTGTCAACAGAACGCCACATATTGTGTGAGAAAAAGTGTCATTCTCCATTTTTTTAAAAAGCATTTAATGTTACAATAATCATTGATTCATTCATTCATTTATTCATTCATTCATACCTTCATTCCTTCATTCCTTCATTCATTCATTCGACAAGTCAGTAATCTGTCATTAACTTGACCAATGAGTCAGTCAGTGAGCTGGAAAGTTAATAAAACAAATTCATTATTCAAACGGTTAATCACTGATTGATTAACTACTGATTGATATATATTTTTTTTCTGTCTCTACGACGAGCTCAGACAGACTATACAGCAGATCGCTGTCGCAGAGTAATCATTATTAATAAATCGCAGACCATGAAAGTATGATAAAAGTACTTTCGCACTTTTCGCCATATCCGTAAAGTGGTAAAACGTGTGCTTGGGTGCACTGGTGCTGGTGATTCGTTTCCAATATGTGTTGTACAGAAGGCTGCAAATAACTCGACTCCATTTATTTCAAGGAAACGAAAAATTAATGAGCTTACAGTAGCGTAACGGTTATCCGATTGGATGTATGGTATGTGTTGGAGCATAATAATGTATGAACGTTTGTATCGAGTGTGTGTCAGGTGGAAGGCTTAATTTTGATTTGATATCGTTGTTGTTGTTGTTGGTGGTGGTGCTGCCGTTGCTGTATTTGGTATTGTTATTGTGTTTGCTTTTTGTTCTTCTCCTTCTTTTTCCTCTTCTTCTTTTTCTTCTTCTTCTCCTCCTCCATCTCCCCCCACTCTTCAGCCTCCTCCAGTCTTCTTACATTTATTTGTTAGTCTCTTTGTCAGCGCAAGGTATTCCAGTCAGGGTGTCCCTCTAATTATGTACCATAGTTACGTATCTGCAGAATATAACATGTAGATTTGTTGTTGTTGTTGTTGTTGTTGTTGTTGTTGTTGCTCTTGTTGTTTTTGTTGTTGTTGGTGGTGGTGGTAGGGGTGGTGGTGATGGTGGTGGTGATGATGGTGGTGGTGGTGGTGATGGTGGTGGTGGTGCTGTTGTTCTGGAAAAAGTGGGGAAAGGTAGATTTGACAGATGAGAGGATTTGCTATGTATCCATCTTCCCAGTAGGAAATGCACACGACACGCTTTCTCTTCCGCCTAAATGCGGGAATGTGTCAGCTTCTCGCCTTTGTTTACGAATTTGCCGGACTTCCGGCACTTACAACACGACCGTGGTCGGGAATCGAACCCATGACCTTTAGGTCTTGAGTCCAACATCGTAACCGTTTGGCCACACTGCTTCATGTACAATATCCTGACACACTATCGCCTGGAGCTTGGTTTAGGGTTAGGGACAGGGTTAGGGAAGAACTTGTGTGAACATGGGAGTGTTCTTGGTCAACGATAATGTCTACGGACTGTGCCAAGTTTGCGTTTTCTTTCCTCATCCTCATTCTAAACTCTAAACCAAGTTCTATGGGAATATCCTTAAATATTGCTTACGAAATTTGCCGGGTTTCCCCCCGGGAAGGGCAACAGTTCAGTGCAGTGTTATTAACAAAACACGTGACCCTCCCTTGCGTGGGTGAGAGGAGGGAGGGGGCGTGGACGTCTGTCTGTGGATGTTTATTTATGTGCGTTTATGTTAGGCGTAGTTTGTTTGTTCTTTTTTAATTTGATACAAGGACTGGGAAAGGACCTTATCTTCTCTCCATCCCACACTCTCTAATTCATATTCGTTAATCAGTGAAACCTGAGAGACCTCTTTCATTTTTTTTTTCAGGAAATCTAATGAGGGATTTTTTCTGTCTGTTGAATATTATGAATGCAGGTTAGGGAATCGCAGTCTCGTAGTTTGGAGAACTGGAATTGGCGTAGAGGGAGTGCCAGTTGTTGTTTTTTTTTTTGTAATCAAAGCAAAAATGATCCTTTGACCTTTGCGTGCCTGCGTGCAACAATGCAGTCATGCTCATTACAAGGTTACGATATTATGGTTCATTCCACTTAATAGCAATTCCACACTGTTTTCTCCAGGTCACATGAGTTGGGGGCGACATGTTTACCTTGTCATTAACTGGGGCGAGGGATTTGTGAAGTCTGAGAAAGATTTTTTACTAGATTTCTCTCAAATTCTCTCCGATTTATGGGCAGGAAATGAGGGTGAATCGGCGCACTTTTATTGCATTTTAGATGTGGTTATTAAAGGGGGGGNGGGGGGGGGGGGAGGGCGAGGTCAGGGAGATTTTTAACATTAAAAGGCGAATCGCTCGATTGCGTTGTCTAGAGAAAATACCGATTCCACAAGAGTAACCTAACAGGTTGCGTTAAAAAGGAGACTTGAGATGAAACAGTGTTGCTTGCAACTTTTATATATAAACAATGTTTCATAGTCGAAAAAAGTTGCTATTATACGGGACTTGGTTAATCTGATATAACTGGGTTTTCCGCCAGTCCTGACTGGAATATCCAATGAAATTGTCATTTTCTAGGTTTTGCATGTTAATAGCCCATTAATCCTTCCTACCCCGTAGCTTCTCCGCCCTCCCCCCCTCGCCACTCCCTACAACCATTAAATAACTAACCAAGCAAGCAAGCAACTAACCAACCAACCAACCAACCAACCAACCAACCAACCAACCAACCAACCAACCAATCCACTCACCAACCAACCAACCAACCAGAAGCCAGCCAATCAAAGAAATCAACCAACTAATCAACCAACCAAGCAATCAATGAAGCGAGCAAGCAAGTAAGCAAGCAAGCAACGAATCAACCAACCAGCCAACCAACAACGAACCTACCAGCCAGCCAGCCAGCCAACCAACCAACCAACCAACTCACCAACCAACCACCCAACCAATCAAGCACCAGCCAGTGTACTTTTTCAGCCCGTAGTAATAAAATCAGTTACAACACTATCTGGTCCAAGCAGACGAATGGACGCAGAGATGTGGAACATTTCTGCATCCAGAAATCTCCGTTCAAGGACAACCTTCATGAAGACAATAAAAAAAAAAATAAATACCGCACAAGAAGAAAGAAGCATTAAAAGGACAAACGACATGTGAAACCAGTGAGAGTTTCAATACGGCCAGAAGCCTATCCGAGAATCACACCGAATTTACTACAGTAGGCAAGGAAGCCAGAGAAACGTCACAGATACGTCAGACTCAATTCTAAATCGGCGTCAGGCACTGACTGCTTTCAGGCGGTTCCACGGAAATGGAGTTGTTTTTTTTTTCGGGGAATGAAAAAATGGTGTGACCGGATCAGTGCTGTAACAGATGCACATATCACTGGCATTGTGTTGTTAGACTTTCGTTCGTGTTGTTGTTATTGTTGTTGTTGTTGTCTTTGTTGTTGTCGGTGGTGGTGGTGGTGATGGTGGTGGTGGTGATACTGTTTTTAGGTGTGACTTAACCAAAGCAGTAAGATGTTTGAAAATTGTAGATTTAAAAGGCACTATAGAGCTCGTTAAGATGGGAGTAATTTCAAATGGATGAAATTTGAATTCTTAACGTTTGAAAAATTTGAAATTAATTGAAGTTGTTTTTTTTTCGGAGGGGGGAGGGAGAGGAGGGAAGAATCCGATATAATATCCTGTACACACATACAGACATACACACACACACATACATACACACATTCATACACATACACACAGACACACACACACACAACCACACACACTTACACAGCCACACACACACTCACATACATACACACATACACACACACACACACACACACATATACACATACACACACCTATACACACACATACACACACACACACACACACATACATATACACATACACACACCTATACACACACACACATACATTCACACACACACACACACACACACACACACACACACACACACACACACACACACACACACATATATACACATACACACACCTATACACACACACACATACATTCACACACACACACACACACACACACACACACACACACACACACACACACACACACACACACGGGAGAAGTAGTTGGAGAGACAGACAGACAGACAGACGGACAGGCAGACAGACAGACAGAGAGAAGGGAAAGAAGGAGGGAGGGAGGGTGGACAGACAGACAGAGAGACAGACAGACAGACAGACAGGCAAAGAAAAAAGTCAAAAGATTAAACAAACTACGAAACCTTCTCACATACCCACCTTTCCAAGCATTCTATTGTTTGTTCCGTGCATCTAGAAAAAAAATAAAGAGGTTCAGAGAGTTCGAAGTTATGAAAACGCACGCCTAGAGGAGTTTTAAAAAAGGAGAAAAAGTGTCTATCAAATTCCATTCGGGTAAACAAAATCTCGGACGGGACATTAGCATGGCGCGTGAGAAGCCGACGTCTACAGCGGCAGCATATAAATTGTCGATAATTCTTCCGCAAATTTATAATGGAGTTTCGTGTTTTTCTTGCTGCTCAAGAATGTTTCTTTGGCGGGCTCAAACCACGGCAAAACTCGGAGCAGGCACAAAAGTAGGAGGATATTGAAATCCGGATATTCGGTAGCGAAACAAGTTTGAATTAGCAGCCATGCTTCCGTTGCGGGGTGGAAGGGATGGGGTAGGGAGGAATATTTTACGCAGTTATTGATACGGCTTTGAGTAAGGGGAGAGTGAGGGCTGAGAGGTTTTTCGTCTCCGTCTCGTTGGTTGTGAATGGATACCAGAATCACTCAGAGAGAAACAATGATGGAGAGAAGCTAGAATAACAGACAGAAAGAAAGAAGGAAAGAAAGAAAGAAAGAATGAAAGGAAGGAAGAAAGAAAGAGAGAAAGAAGAGACAAAAAAAGATAGAAGAAACAGAATGGAAAGAAGAAAGAAAAGAAAAGAAAGAAACGATGAAAAATTAATATACAAAGGAACGAAAAGAAATTTTAAAAAATAAATAACTAAGAAAGACCGAGGGAAGAAAGAAGGAAAGAAAGAAGGAAAGAAAGAAAGAAAGAAAGAAAGAAAGAAAGAAAGAAAGAAAGAAAGAAAGAAAAATTTAATAATAAAATCATGGAACGCTCATTATGAGAAAGCAATAAGAACATGTCGTGGAAACAGAATAAAGAAATGGAAATTGGGGGCACAGGGAAGAGGATGAGGGGCTGAGAAGGTGTGTGT
>JAWQUT010000034.1:1297047-1313990 GCA_033807755.1 Ellobium chinense
AGAGAGAGAGAGAGAGAGAGAGAGAGAGAGAGAGAGAGAGGAGGCAGCACATATTCTTAAGGCTCCTCTTAATAGGTACTCTTTTACTAAGTATTCTCTTAATGGGTATCCTCTTGCGGGGTTTTATGGCTAAGCTGCAAATTGAACAAACATTTTGCAAGTGATCTCCTCTTTGCGATTATCCGTCTGACTGAACTGAGTTATCAAATTCCACTCAAAAGAGGCAACCCGCCTCTCTGCCTCAGTAGTTTACTTCGCTATAGAAAGATCAGCCTTAACTGAAGCAGTCTATAAATAATTTCCTCTGTCTTGAGCAATTGCTGTTCATTGATACTGTTCCCCAAGTTGATATAAGGAGCAAAAAAGCAAATTCCTGCTTCTTATTTTAGACCAGATAAAAGTATGTCAGCCTGCCGGGCTGTGTCACATTCTGAAATCTATTCGTCTGGTTTTTTGGCCAAAATACTCTCCACGAAGTTATCTGGCTACCCAGATATCCTTGTCCTAAAAAAAAATTCTTCTGCTGCAAACATAGGTGGCTCTGTAGTGTTCCATACCCCGACACCCCACTAAAAAAAAGGTGCATCTTATGACTTATCTTTTTATCGGGTTATTCTCAACAACCTACAGAACTCTGTCACGCCCCCTTTCCCCCTCCCCATCCCCCCTTTTCTTTTCCTCGGGCGTTCTTTTCATCCACGGCCCTGAGCTACTGCTTAAGACCTTACTTAAAGTTTTACCTTCCTCTCAATGAGGTCTAGTTAATCCTTCCGGTAAACCTAGCAATGTCGTGAAATACTCACAGCAGACCTGTTTTCCATCGAGTTTTTGTTTTCATCTAAGACATGAACACTTACCAAGCCTTGGAACATGGCGGCTTGTGAGTGCTCTCCCTTAATTCGTCAATGCTGATTTTTAAAGGTCGTAATTCACATGTTTGGAGTTCGGAGACTAAGAAATTGTGTAGAACAATTTAAATAACATTGGGAGGCCGTAATTTTCACAAAACTGTTTCATTTTCTAAATTTTAAGCTTCTACATGAGACATTTTGATACCGAGACAGCCGGGTCGTGAAGTTTGTGAGATGTATTCAGAAACTGAAGGCTGTCAAGTTTGAGCTTTGTGTATTTGACTAGTGGGCTGGTCTGTTTACTCTGTGGTGTCTTTAGGGAAAAACACTTCACTCCCCTTTCCCTACCTGACTCAGGGTAAAACAGTACCTCATGAGCTTTAGAGTTGAAGGTGGGGAGGGGAAGAGGAGGAGCAGGTGACAGCGGTACTTTGCTATGTGTTCCATTTATAATAATATATTTACATATTTGATGTGTCCTGTTTTATGTGTATGTATTATAAATGAGATGTATAACATCATATACCACTGTAAACCAAGTTCCTTCCGAAGTCAATAACACTCATAATTTTTTTTTTTCAAAAAATTGTACCTACATTTGTTTATGGCCTAATCTGTGAGATACGGTCTTATTCGTTAACACGGAAGGATTGTACGTCGTGAACAGCAGATGGCAGTGCGCAGGCGCAAAGGAGGATGTTGATGGGTAGTCAATTAGCACCTCAGAAACACCTTCTTCATTTCAACTCAGCGCTTGACACATTACAAACATCCTTTCTTTATCATCTAACTGATACGCCTTTATTACAAACACATCTCTGTTACAGAACATGGCTATACTTTTGCACTGGAACATGAAACTCTGCAACCAGAATACCAAGCTTTTTTTCTCTCCAGTATTTATTCCTACAGTTATCCCAGTAATATCTTTCCTACGCATATGCAGAACGGATGTCCCGTGAAATGTGGCTCTCCAAAGGTTAACATCCTTATCAGTTTAATCGTAAATGTGGTAGATGTGCATTTAATTAATAACAGGTGGCTTTGAAAGATTTCTTGTTGCACCATTTTGCCTTTCTTGTCTTCGTTAAGTATTAGCATCAAACGCTCCAACTGACGAAAATTTCCTTTATGTAGAATAAAACACCTAAACGGCATTCACTTTTCTCTGTTAGTTGAATTTAAAAAACAAAGATAAACAAACAAAAGAAAAGCTGGAATGTCGATAAAGGTGCTTTTAAGTGGAATGAACAACCCGAAGAGCTCTTTATTTTTGAGAGATTAACTATATACACCTTATAAATTTGTTTTATATTTATGTCATACGTTTGAAGAGCTCGTTTAAGCGTGCCCACCTCTTTAACCCTACACAAAGATGCATGCTTCATGTCTTGATCTTTCTCAAATCACATTTAGGATTTGGGACTACACTCAACTTGCTGAAATATTCGGGGGCTGCACGGGAGATGGTAATCGGCTCGCTTGTACTGTACTGTTAAAGTATAGTGACCTGATTACAGGTCCGTCCACAGCTGACAACGCAGAATAAGGTAAAAAGAATGTCTCGGTAACCTTAGAATTTCTTTTCGGGGGAGGAAAATGGAAGGGGAATCCAAAGTCACAATATCCAGTCAGTTTGTAGATAGGTGGGTTGGATGGATGAGCGACCGAACGATTAATGTAATTTCCCTCCCAGTTGCTGGTCACCCTGTCAAATTTACTTTTCCAACATTAAAAATTGGCTCCGATGTGGCTGAGTGAAGCCAACTGAGGTGTCCCATGGCTGAAAGAGACCAGCACCAGACAGACATCCCCCCTCCCCCCTTTTTCTTTTTTGTTTCACAGCTCTGTTTTCAGTCACAACCTTTACTTAATGTGAGAGAAAAACATGAAAGTGGAGCTTTTAATCATTCCCTGGCCTATATCATACATCTCATTCATAATACACATACACATATACATTATACATTTTAAGAACTCTACTAATGTTTTGGGAGATTCTCGTTGTTACCGCATTCGTGAACTAATGTAAGAATTATGCATACGGCCACAGTGACGGTACGCACAATCCATACGTTAATTAACGTATTGCGTTAGCCACAGTGAACTGGGCGCTTCTCGTGGATACTGCTGTACGTTAACTAACGTAAGGATTATGCATACGGCCACTGCTAAGCTTCTATGCAGAGTGTTATATTTACCTCGTGAAATTCGGGAAGAACATACTATGCCGATATGAACCTTGGGACTGAATTTAAATAACTGTAGTGCCCCATCATGCCTCATGTTTCCTTTTATAGCCCAGGTGGGGCTTTCAACTTTGCTCATGAATAGATCCCTTCTTGTTCCTTTCCAACATGCCACAAAAGAACCACCTGGGCTTCCGACATACAGTAGTCAAGTAATGCTTGAAATTGTTGAATGTGACGTGAATTTGTGTGTTAACGAGTTATCCAGCATCTCGATTTGAGCTGATGTCATAAATGATACTATTTTGCGGAATCGATTCCATAGATTGTGTTGAATTCGAAAATAATCGATTCCACACTATATCGAATACGAAACGAAGACATGTTATTTATGAAGAGCGTATTGATTTACCACCTTTGTATATCTTCGGGGTTCATAAGGCGATACCCTTAACGAGACCAAAGGTCTTTGCCAGTTTGGCCTTGGGCTATGCCACTTATGATCGTTTGGTTCTTTAAAAGCAGAAAATTGGGCGTCTGTTTGCCTGGCTCATTGTGTCTGATTGAAACAAGTTTGTCATTTTCTCGCTGTGTTGGCCATGCAACAGCTTTGACCTTTATTTGATGTGTTGTGTATTGTTGACGGTAATGCGCCTATTATTGTATTAACGATTGACCAGAAAGTGAGTTCACATTTAGCGTGATATTATTCCTGGTCCTGATTCTACTGAGTAAGAGTTTGATTATATTGCCCTAAGCCATTGGAAATAGTCTCCGAGATCAGATCGCATGTAGCAGAAAGTTACTTTGTGCTAACGGCCAATTTGAAACCACAGATAAATGTCGCCTTTGTGTGAGCTTCCGATCGAGGTTGTCAGATTTTTTTTTTTTTGAGCGGAACGAAATCGCACATGAAAAAGAGACAAAAAAAAAGCCAAACCAAATCTGGAAAGTTACAGAGAAATGCAAGCACTTTTTGTATAGGAAAGTCAATTTTCACCTAAAGTGTGTTGGAACCAAAAAGATGAAAGAGCCAATCAATTGTTGGTGGGAGCCAAGGGCTTTCTAAAAAAGCCAAAAATCTCAAAGAGCAAAGGCAAGTCTGGCAACCCACGGATTGGAACTTGTACATTGTCTAACCCTAACGCAGCCACGGTTTAAGCTCCACTCACAAATCTCTGACTCCGCTCATTGGCTGTCTGAGACTAACAAAGCGAATATGAAAGAAACAGAAATGCACCCCTAATGTATGTTGACATGTTATGATAATCTGGTATTTGGCTCCGAAAGAAGCAATTTGGCAATCTTATTGATCCCAATTTTGAAGTCTAAACTCTAAAGCATCGCTGATTCCATGTCTAAGCTCCACCTACAAATCCCTAGACTCGACTCGTTGGCTGTCTGAAACTTTTATTCCCAAAATGACGTCATTTCATACTTGAAAAGGACCTTAGAAACGCAGCCATGCAGTTACTCAATAGTGCAGTGAGTGCATCCTAGCACCAGAAGTGTTAGAGACCCGTGGTCCATGCAGCGTCCTTGCTCCATGACCCAGTGTTGGCTGTCTTATCAGGAAACAGGAAAGTTCATGCTATCCAGATCCACTAGCGACCAAATTTAAACTGACGACAAGAATAACAATAACAAAATACATAGCATCGATGAGTCTTATGAAAACCAATATTATTTAAGTAATAATTAAACAACGCGGAACAGACACTTAATAAAGTTAACCATACAGTAATTCTATCAAACACATGGCCAGCACACATGTGATCAATCAATCAGTCCATCTACCGACAAGCCTATCAATCAGTCAAACAAACAGCCAGTCAGCAAATCAATCAACCAATCAATAATCAACCAGTCAGTCAGTCAATCAATCAATCAAAAACGATCGATTATTCAAGCACTCAATCAATCGACCTACCAACCATCATTTTGCCTTAAAGACTGTCATTAGACAACTGCTTGACTTCGACCCTACCGTTTCCCGGGTCGCTACCAGCATAGCAATAAAGTCGACGCTCGCTTTTAAAAGAGTAGCGTTTCAGCGAGAACTAACTCGACACTCACTTCACAGAAGCTAATAATGGATCACTATGCTCCAGCGGCTGCTAAAGAGACCTGAAAAAAATTTGAGCCAAGCCAGTGTTTCTTCAATATACCTAAGTCTTTGATTTGTTGCCAGATTAAAATTGAAGTGGCCTGGCTTGCACTTTTCCCATTTGTCTGGTAAAACAGTCTCTGTGTACAGCACTGGATTCAGGGCAGAGTTTACAGGAAGGACCAGCAAAGCCAACCAGGTATTGGTGTCTTTTGAAATCTCATGACCATTGAGAGCCAACAAGCCCATGAACCCTACTGGAAACCAGCAAAGGAAATCAGACAACGTCACCAAAGACAACTGCATGGCAATCATTATGTCCTGAGCCCGTGCGGCAGATTTCTGTGCCACGGCTGTTCCAGTCGTTCCGTTGTCTGATACGGTCTTGTAGATGAGATACTGACCACAGACAATGATCACAAACATGACAAAGTTAGGAACGATGAAAATCGCCACCGAATATCCCCATCCTCCAGGGCGTTCTGTGGTCAGTGGCAGACCCAGAGACATTCCGCTGGATGAATAATATTGTCCACTTCGAGAACGCTGGTAACATTGGAATCAAAGCCAACTCGAAACCTACACACCAGGCTGCTTCACACTTCACAACTTTACCAACTTTGGAAAATCTGCAATGGCCATAAGGGAACTTTATAACTAAGAATCTGTCATAAATGTAACCAGAAAGATGAAGAAAGTTGAAGTTTCACTGGAGAGCGTGGACAAAGACCCCGCAGTCTGGCAGAGTGCACTGTGTTTCCAGGTATTCTAATGTAAAACGTATTTGCCCCTGAAAGTTATATCTGACCCAGCAATGATAACTAAGTAGATACCAATAAAGAGATCTGCCATGCTCAGGATGGTAACGAATATAATCCGTCGGATTTCTTAAGAACATTTATATCAAACATGACCCTGTAAACTATGACCACAATATTGCCCAGCAAGGCAAGTATCCTGGCTAACCGCAGAAGTACCCGCTGTGTTCCGTCTCTCACAAGGTCAAAACAAGAGGACACAGCGTCTCCTAGTGCGTGACAAGTGTGTGCGGGAAAACCCGGATGTCTGATCTGAGGACAGCACAGTTTGTAGTTGTCCGTGCATAAATTCGTTTAATATACAGTCATTTTTTTCAGAGTCAATGACAGCAACATGACGAAGATCAAGTGTTGTGAGAGCGAAGTTCCCAGTAAAAGAATTTTCAGAAATGTGTTCAATGTTCGTCAGACTGAGATTCATTTTGTTTAATCTTTTCAGTCCTTGCAGGAATGTCTGGTGTAAGTCAGTAATGGTTATGTCAGAGAGATCAAGGTACTGAAGACTGAAAGCTTCTGAGAACGTTTGAAACACACTGGGAGGCAGCACTGTTAGCAGCTTGTTATGTGAGAGATCTAGATGGTGGAGATTGGACATGTATGAGAACTTACTGTGCTCTGTGATTTCCTTGATGAGGTTGTAGCTCATGCCCACTAAATACACAGTCTTCAAACGATGATGGTCTGCTACAA
The DNA here is from genome assembly GCA_033807755.1 of Ellobium chinense. NCBI lineage: Eukaryota > Metazoa > Mollusca > Gastropoda > Ellobiida > Ellobiidae > Ellobium > Ellobium chinense. The sequence goes on from JAWQUT010000034.1 coordinate 1,303,703, forward strand.
ACTCACCAGCTGCTTCCGGAAGTTAGCAATGACCAAGCGCGTTACCGGGTTTACAATTGAACATTGGCAATCCTGCGTCTGAGTCTAGTAGAGAACGCGAGAACCGCATATTCTGAATACTGGCTGAAACAGAAACAATCCCATCGTCCATCAGGGTAAATCCTTCACGATTCAAGGCAGCGGCAGTTCTGTTAGCTGGTGGGATTTTGATAATATCTGGTGGAGGATTTCTTTGATCTTTCAGGAAGATTTCACACAAGGGAAATTGGTTCCAGGCAATCTCACAACCATTATTGACACAACCATCCACCTCAAGGGCTGTATATTCTTTGCCTCTCCCTCTGAATTCTTTTAGAGGCAGCAAAGAAAAATCACCTCTAAGGTCTATCGACTCCAAAGTAGTGTGTTACGATGAATAATCTCCAGTAAATATAAAAATGGACTCAAAGGTTTTGTTCTCTCTACCAACATGGATTCTACCTGTGACCAGTGCTTTTACTGTTCCTTTATAATTAACCTGCTGGTCTCATCATCCTCATTTTCTTTACATTAGTGACTGAGATGTGCCCTGCCTGGGGTTGCCACTCTTGGCGATTTTTCTTCAGCTCTGGTGAAATCTACCTAGGTATGGTGGATTGGTGCAGAAAATGGAACATTTGCAAAAATTTAATAAAAAACTGGAGTGATCGAGAAAGAGAGAAGACCGGAAGAAAAATCTACCCATTCCTACGTCAGATGTTGCAAAAATAAAATAAAAAAAACAATAAAAAAGTGAAATAGTAAAATCCAGGTGGCCTATGGCGTACTAGAAAGCCTCTGAGTTAAGACCAACTAGCCACCCTACTATTAAAGGTCGTACAATTTTTAGCCCACTAGAACAAATATTTTTATTGCTATTGTATAAAAAAGATCAGATCTAGACCTATCGTGTTTCTTTTCTTCAGATTTATACCAATATCATGACCTTGCACATGTTGTTTGCCGGCCAGTGTAGGGTGACACTGGGCTGCAAAATTCTACCGTCGAGCTCAGTGCTCTGCAAGGAGATACATAATTATATTATATTCTATTGCCGGATACAAGCGAAGCGAACGGACGGTAGAATAATGCATCACCGCATCATGAGGTCCAGTCAAGTCTCTCAAGTTATATTACAAACTGGCCTGAAACAACTTGAAACATTTCCATTCCCGAACCAAACACCTTCTGAGTGATCCCATGGGTATTGTCGCTGGTCACCTCTCTTGGACGGTCAGAAGACGTGGGGAGTGAGCGGACACAAACAGATGCTCACACGAAGTCGGTTAAAGGGGAAAATGCTCAAGAAGACAAATGCAGAGAGAAAATACACGTCAAAAATAATTTTGCTTCCCAGTATTTTTTTCCCTCTGAAAATTAATCTATGGTGAATACCGAGACAATCTAGAGTTATTCCCCTTCCCCGAACAGCGGCAGCTTGTGGAAAAAAACGATGACGTCACTAAAGTTCCAGCAACTACAGACACCTCTGTCTGACAGTGTATTACTAAGCTTTCAGTTAACGTTCTGAGTCATCCAAATTCAAAAGTAAAGTTTGATCCCAGCATGATTTTGTTTGACACAGCTGCCGTTTACAGAAGAATTAAAAGCTTCATACAGACGTCTTATCACCCGTCCGCAGAGCACTGGCTAGACAGCTTGGCGGGTAGAACGTATCTGGGGTAAGCGTATGGCCGCCACGCTCGCAGTGGGGGTAAAAATTCAGACTTTGCATAATATAACCCTACAGGTTGTCTGGGGCAGGCAGAGGCATTATATCATGCTGAAAGACACTTGAAAAACTGTTTTATTGGAATAACAGGATATCGTATGATTTAACGTGGTCTGTAGAACAAACCAACTTTCCTTTAAGTTCAGTTCTCTTGAACTTGATCTGAGTTTAATTGCTATTTTGGACGAACTGATCTAGATCTGGACTGTGGCTATTTTGGGTGCTTGATATAAATCTTATTTTTCAACCTAGTGATTGGTTCAGTTCACATCTTCCTCGAAAATGAGACCTGTATGCCAATTTCAAAAACAAGGAGGAACTGATCTGATCTGAAAACTATTCCAGAAATGCAAAGGATTAAAAAAGCGGATAAAATAGAAAGAGAGAGAGAAAGAGGGAGAGAAAGATAGAGAGATAAAATGACGTTAAAAATAAATTGGGTCCCAGAAATGCATAAGATATAATGGGAGAGAGAGAGAGAGACAGAGAGAGAGAGAGAGAGAGAGAGAGAGAGAGAGAGAGAGAGAGAGAGAGAGACAGAGAGATTAAGAAGAAGATAACTGGTGGACATAGCTACTGGGGTAAAGCGTGAAATGTCTCCATGTTCCCCCATGGACAGACAGGCCTCATTATCACGGATACAAGTAATTGCCCCGTGATACCAGACACTTTCCATCCATGCATGGCTGCACTCTGGCCTAATTTGCCCCTCGGGTAGTTTTCTAATGGTGGTTTCGTTAAAAAATGAGCCGTATGCTTCAGGCTAGTTTTCTTAATGTGAGGAACCGGTGATTATTAATTTTTGTGTCCTTGGTCTAATGAAACGATGTGTGCACTGAACATGGGGGTAAGAATTTCTGTAAATTGGCGTATAGCAGTAGTTAGGGCAAGATAAAGCTTCTGAAATCTTAAGAAATAGTACATTTAAGACGTAGAACGAAAACTTTTTTTTTTATTTGTTCCCAAAAAATTGAACTTAAAGATAAATCATTGCTGAGTACACTTTAAGTGGTTACACAGTTGAAACCTGTCGACAAAAGTCGTACACACTGTCTCACTAATTACTGTCGTTTTGGTCAGGACACTGTAAGTTTCATCTGTAAATCTGATTTTTTTTTTTTTTTTGTTTGTGAGGGGAGTAGTGTCTCTTACGAATCGTTGAAGGTTTGCCGGCTTTCAACAAGTTCTTCAAATTTCAGGAAGAGATGAAAGTACACGTCTGTAATTTTATAGATATAGATATCGATAATAATATAGTAGATATATGTCTAGCCGTATTCATGGAGTTGTTTTTTTTCACGAGTGTTATGCTCACCTCTTTCTTCCCGTGCGACGGAAAGCGTGGTGGGTGGATGGATGGATTCACTTTTACAATAAAAATGAAATAAAGAGCTAAAAATAAATTTAGGACTTTTATTTAACCTTAGAGAAATTGATTTACCATGCCATGCAATGTTATACACCACGTTTATAATACACAAAAACATAGAACAGCATAACAAAGACTTAGCAACTCAGCTAATTTCTTGCTCTTCCCAAAAACTCAGTGGGATAAAATGATACTAATTAATAATTTGAAGTCTGGATTGGTCTTCACTTTGTCTGCATTATAGAAAAACGGAAGTGAAGACCATTTGTTGGGATGAATATCCAGAACAGCATCTTAATTTACTTACTAAGACATTTGTCAGAATTTAATGACAGTGTTTTCATCCTGCCGAGGGTGGGAAGGTTTATTTGTTTGTTTGTTTTTCCATCATGAATTTATCAAAAAACATAATGATGTATGAGCAAGTTTTAATTTTTTAAAAAATGAGTTGGTTACGAAATACACACGAGCATCATCAAAATCCATTATTAAAACTAAAAATAAGTCGTGGACGGATTGTATTTGTTGTCGTTTATCCCCTATAAAAAGTCACCTTTTAACTAGCGTCCCGCCTCCAGCTGCCTGCGTAGCCATTGTTACAGATAATGACCGTTGCACGTGTTGTCTGTCGGCCGGTCAGGTGACACTGGGGTGTAAAACTCTACCGCCGCGCTCAACGTTCGGCAATGATAATATTATGCGTATATTATATTATATTGCCGCATTCAAGTGAAGTGAGCGGACGGTAGAACAAATTCCATCACAGCATCACGAAGGCCAGAAGGTAGATTTGAAGTTTTTTGTTAAAAGATCGTATAGATCAATATCAAGATACAGGTTCTAGTACATAGTTGTAATTTATAACATGTTCTGAATCTCGTCTCGAAATCTTATACAGTAAGTAGGTATTCGCATTTATTAAAACCGTAGAAATACGCTCTAAATGATTGGTTCAAGAAAAAAAAAAACAAGATCATACGATTTTGCATGTCTGAATCTTTAAGAAAACTGTGCATACGGCCTTTTAATATAAAATTCCAAATCTTTCAAATTCGGCAAGGAATGTCGAAACAGCCAGAATAAAAAACATGTGAGACATGTATGGCCGACCCCATGACAGTGGCCCCTTGATGACACTGATCAGGCAAGGGGCCGACTAATTATTGTCCAACAGACAGGTCGACCTACAGAGTGAATGACTGTCTGACGTAAGAAGACGGCAAATATCAAACAGGTCACTGGTCCTTTAAGCCGATGAACTGAAGCGACCTCAGGACCAGCGTCCAGTGCAATCACATCCCATCCCCTTCCCCCACCCCTTCCTCTCTGACCTCCTTGATTGTTTGACTGCGCCAGTGGACTTAAGGAAATTAGTGTCAGGCTAAATATTTGACAGTTTGGTCTGTACTGGGACCGCCTCTGCTTGCTGACCCACTCTACGTGTCCAGAGATAATGAGCTGACGTCTCCCTCTTTCTCCGGCATTACTGGACCAAACTGAAAGATGAGTAGAAAAGTTGGAGGGGGGGGGCAGTGGAGGGAGGAAGGCAGGGGGTGATTGCATCATTATTAAAGTGTCAGACCTTAAGGTCTGGGGAAATTTTTATATTTTAATTTAAAGTGCTGTTGTTGTCACTGATGATGTTAGCAAAAATGATGACATTGATGAAGATAATGATCAGGATGACAATGATGACGATAAAATTATTCAGGTGACTTGATACAGTAACCCTCGCAGAGCTAGGTATTGAGAATTAGAGGTGCTAGCAATTACTGAAAATTAATCACTATCGTGAAGATCAGTTCTTCCCTGTAGCCACTTTGCGATACCCTAGGTTTTTCTATGACGCGAAAACTGTTTTCCGTAGAAAGTTTTCGAAAAAAAAAATCTCCATTTGAGCAGAGTTGTGCTTTGGCCTGTGGGGGAAAAAGCCGAACTTAAATCGTTAAAGTAACTGACTGACTGACTGACTAAATTCATTCATTCATTCATCCATCCATTCATTCATTCATTCAGTCACTCATTTATAATTTAATATTGAAAAGAGAGAGAAATCTAGAGGTACCCATTGCTTGATGGAAGTGAAGTTGGTAAGGGATTGTTGCTAATTAGTTATGGGGAAGACATAAAAGCGAAGCCCAAAATTTGATGATTTACTGATTAAAATTGTAAAATTTCAAGCTCTTCCTCACTTTTAATGATCCCATCCCTTTGTCAACGTTCGTCGTGTATGTAATATTGTGGAGGTATGAAATTTGATGTTCAAGTAAAAATTATATTTTGAGATAAAGTTTTCCTAAGATCACCACCGAAAACAAAACAAAAAAGCCCAAACGCTGCTTAGTTTAGCACTTTTCGTGTGGAACTTTGCATTCAAAATGCAATGGCTCAGAAAAGAGCAGAACACACTACAAGACAGACCTATGTTTGAAAACAGCAGTTTTATGTAAGCCAATTAAATGCTTCAAACTATCAGATTCAACACGGACAAGAGAGTCGATCGAAGGTACCCAAATCCAACTTAGCACTATTCATATAAAGCTCTTGAAAGGGTTATAAATTCATTAGGACCCAACATCGGAACTTAAGCGTCGTCTGTGACCTACATTAAACTTCACTTCCGGTCTAATGATCTGGGTTCACAGCCTGGGCAGACGTATTCAAAAATTCCGTTCCAGATGATGTAGCCATTGATTACACATCATGCATGCCTTTTGTCGCTGACTGCCTTTTTAATTTTCAGCAGCTTTTTGTGTCCTGAAATCTCAATCGCCATGCCGCCTCAGAGCCCTTTTCTTCTTTTTTTCATAAGGTCTCCTTTTTGATGGAGGCTCTAGAGTTCAAATTAATTAATGGCGTCCAGCCACGGTCCCTGATTTAAGCCGCAGGCAAGGCATTTTATTGGGAGATTACGTCCCTTGCATTAAGAATACAACACGCAATACTCGAAGCTAGCTCTATCATTAGCAAGCCAACGTCGTCGCCTACTTATAGATTTTTTTTCCCTTGTGGGGGGTTTGTGATGCATGCCCCTTTACTCTTCCTTCTTTCCCAGTCCTCCTCCCCCCTCCCCTGAGTGCTCTTCCCCAGACTGAGCCACACGCTGAGAAAAGTGACGATTCGTCTTTTTTCGTAACGTTGATTTTCTTATCGATTACAAATCACAAGTAATCGATTAGATCAAATCAAGGAAGCAGAGGTCTGAGTGTCAGATTGACTATTCAATCTGGAGATTTTTTTTTTCATTTCCTTGTTAGTTTATTTCGGGAAATCAATTGCATACTGCATTAACCGAGTACTCGGAAGAAAATGGCACTTGATCAACTGCCAGACATGTATACTTTGACACTTTCTGTAGTATCGATTAAGGAGTCGGTAATAATCGATACTAATGTATAAATGGCCCTGAGGGTGAAAACTGGATTTTGAAATGAGGGCCGTCAAAATGAAATCACTCACGAAGAATATCGTAGGGTATTTCAATGATACTACCTCGTTATCTTGAAGCTGTAAGATTTCTTTCACATTTTTTTTTCATGCTCTTCTTTTAATTTCTTTTTTTTTTCAATCAACTGTTGCATTTACCAGCTCAAAGAATGGGTAGGAAATGTTTGCAAACAATAGGTAGTAAAAGAGACATCATTAGTAGGCTTATTATGCGGCCATTGCGCCAAAACATCATCATACCTCGTCACACGGTAAATACTCTAGTGTTTGTGTCCGTCTACGCTCACTGTGTCTAGTCAGCCAGTGAGAGAACGTGGTCATTCGAATCAGTGAACGAGACTGCTGGCAAAAGCTACCCGTAGAATCACGCAGCTCTGGCACTGAAACGTCACAGGATGGAAGAGATCATTTCAAATTATTGTTGCTTTTTCTTTTTTTTTTTCAATTTGCTTCTAAATCGCAATCCAGTCACTCGCCAGACACCTAAAAGACACAACTACAAATAGCAACACATCTTTTGCGAATCTCTGACTGTATTCTGTTGATTTTTTTTTTCATTTATTATATACAATATTTTTTTTTTTATACAAAACGTTTAATTCGAATCATATCATAATTCGAATCATATCACTTTGAGAGACAGTCCGTTCCTTTATTTCCACCTAACTTATTTTTGAGACACCTATTTTGAGTATTCCTCCTCTTATACGAGTATATGCATTGGGGTTTCTACATTACATGTCGTGTGAAAGCTAGAATTGAAATAACAACTCTATTTCGAGATACAGCTTTCTCAAGACTGCAACCAACAACAGCAAAAACAATCACGTTTTTGCACTTTGGTGTTCAATTTTGCATGTAAAATTTACTGAATGAGAAAAAGGCAACGCCCACCACAGCAATCCTTAAACTCCCCCGGAAAAATGTAGAGCATCCTTTAACAGTTTCTCTAATTGTGAGAATTTCTATTGTCATCCTATGCCCCCTGTCGTGTATGTTAACGCCCGTATCAAAGTAGAAGTGAGGAACCCTAACCACTGGTACCATCTTACAACTGCGAAAAGCTAAAGCTAATGGCTATCATGAGGAAGCAATCGAGCAGAGAATGTCCTCCATTACATATTTGGCAACTTGGATACACACGTGTCAATTTTTCGGACAAACTGCCATAGCTACAGACTTCATATTTGGCATGAGGGTGCAAAAAGATAGATCTGTCATCATGACGGTCTTCGATGCTTGCAATTTGGAGTCTCTGTATTAAGAGAAAACTTTTACAAAAATGAACGGTCTCTTCTACGGCTATTGGTAATCCAAGTCCGGAAAATAAACAAAATTTCGCTGGTGGATGACGTCATCAAAATTTGCGTAGGTGGAAGTGTGCATAGGCTGTTGTCAGTCTAGGGGGAGGCGAGTAGGGGGAAAGGGGAGGATGTGGAAAAAGATACACAATAAAGGAACTGTTCAGTATACCTTTAGTATCCCTCCCTCTTCTTCCTTTACCCCTTCCCGCAAACGCCGGGATATCTCAGCTAGTTTAATAAATAATTGGTGAATCCGCTTATTAGTTAGTGTCACATGATGTACTGACTTATAAGCAATCACAAAATACATCACCCTTCTGTTTTGGATGTGAAACCTTCTACACATGGCTGACATTCAAAAGGCCATTCAGCACTGTGATAAGTATTTTGGTTGTTAAGCTTTCAATACTTTGCACTTGTACGTAAACAAATTACGACATCTCCTGCGTTTCCATTTTTGTCGTCGTAATTCTCCATTTATAATTAATAAATTAATTACTTTGGCCAGCCTTAGTCCAAGACCAACGCAAAGTATAAATCGCTATTTTGCCGGATACAGGGTAGAAAGAAGAAAAAAAAAATCCAAATATCTTAAGATTGTCGAGCTATTCTCCCATGTTATTTGTAACCGAAATGCCCCCTATTTCAAAGCCAATTCAGCAGCCAAGTTATGTTCATGAAAGACCATCTGGAAAAAACTGCATATCAGTCACTCGACTGGTTGCCATTTTGCTTAGCCCTTGTCCAACATCATAACATGGAGCCTAGCAACCAGATCCTTATATCATTCACATGTTCGGAAAGTGATTATCCATTCTGCAGGCACAATGACGTATCAATGGTCTTCACACAGGACATGCCAGGTTTATATGTGACATATAGTCAGCCTGGCCGGTCCTGTGCGAAGATTGACGATATGTTGAATGGAGCCAAATCAAACTTTAAGTTTTAGCGCGTGAATGGTGCACTTCGCAGTGTTTCATATTCATATAATATTTAATTATTAATATTATGCTTTTATACACTTAAATTGGATATATGCTTCAAAAGGAGTTTTAAAAGATCCAAAGTCCGTTTTTCTTAGTTCATACTTAAAATTTCAGTATTTCAGTAATGTCGTGGAAAGCGTGTTGATTACACATAATGGACCGACAAGAATTATGGAATCTTGAGTTGCCAGTGAACGGATGTCATAGGCTGGGACAGATAACTCTCAATGACGATTACCTGCGATTGGATGATTTTCTGTTGTGTTTGCTACTTCTAGTTGGCCACTTCGCTTTCGCGGTAGACTTTTATTCATGAGAGTCAGGTTACCCGTTTTGCTGACAAAAACGCAAGGGCTGTGGATTCAACTAGTTAGATGGGAGAGGCCCATCAGAACATGAGCTCCGTTTGTCCCCCCCCCCCCCCCCCCCCCCCCCCNTGCAGTTGCGCAGAAGGGCGGTACTTTTATTCCGTCGCTAGCAAAGGAAGCATCAATCTTTAGGCAAGCCAAGATGGCAGTGATTAATGCGGAAGAGAAAGAAAATAATGCACTGACCTGCGAGTGGCGTTGGTTAGTCTTATTTCTTTGCCCCAATAATCAACATACATACCCCATTAATTCTCGTCATATCCTCCTTCGTCACAAGGCCGTTGATAAAATTATTTCATTAATAAATTTAATACCGTAGATGGTTGCCACCATTCTGCCCACCTCTCACTTCCGGTCTTAGCAAAAGACGTCACATTTCCAACAAACTTTTAGTAGGTATGCACACTTTCTCACCGTGAGAGCGCGCAGCAACCAAAAACGTACTCGTGATCGTAGTGAAAATTAAAATAATACTTTCTTTATCTGGTATAACTGACTCTGTATAACGACAACTCTGTGGAGTATAAAGAAATTGCATTTAAGCGAAAGATAATGATTGTACGACAACCATTGCAGTTTTTATATGTATATAGTTTAATTCCTTTTTACAGTGTTGTCATTAAGTGATAAGTTCCCAAACAGAATGTTGCTAAAGCAAAGCTGATTGCGAGTGTTATTGTTTCTGAATTAAACAAAGGTGCAAAAAAAGTCAAGAGTAAACCTTACAGTTGCCTCGTTTAATGTTGAGTTGACATGCAACTCACACTCAATCTATTTTTCTCAGTCGCTTTAATTATCAACGTTTTGTGTTCTTTCTTCTTCTACCTCGCCTGCCGTCTTTTAATTATCTATCTGTCTCCATATATTTCTCCCTGCGTGTGTTTGTACATCAATCTCTCTTCACTCAAGAGCTTAGAAAATGTGTGGCATGGCCTGTGATCCCAAAACCTTTTTTTTTTTTTGCATCATGCCATGTCCTAAGTTGGATTCAGCTTCCTTCAATAACTGAAATAATTATTGCTTTATAGGAGTGCATCTCCCTCATCCCCTCATCCCCCTCC
>JAWQUT010000034.1:1322268-1332296 GCA_033807755.1 Ellobium chinense
GGATGTACATATCCACGGGATACAATTTGATTTTCTCATCACAGCCATACTTTCCTTTTTTCCTGGATTTAAAATGATGGATTTAAAATATTAAGCTTATATATTATGTCCCACAACATTTTGAATTTTTAAGATGTAGTTAGAAAAACGTAATCCCAGTTACTTCCAGTAGCTAGGGACTGTAACTTTGGGGAAATGTTGGCTATGAGCAGATTTGGAAGAGAGCTATTTAAAAACATCAACGTTTAAGAAGGATTGAATGTAACCAGTTTTCTTATTTATAAAGTGGGGACAAGGACTGATATTATCTATTACATTACAACTATACATTAGATTCAAGGCAGGTTATTGAGATAGGGCTATGCTGGTGTGGGGGTCACTCATGTCGCTTTTTGTTAGCCTCATCGCCGGCCAGCATGTACATACAGAAGTTGAAAACTGTTGATTTGTTTTCCTCCACCAAGATCAACATCAGGCTACAAGAAAGCCAAATGATTGATCCCTAGCGCAAGCAGCGTCATATCGTATCCACCTGTCTTTACTCTAGATTGAAATATTAATAAGCTTTCTTAGAAACCTGTGCCCTGTGCTTCTATCCCAACCTCTGCAAGATTTGAAGGAAATCTTTGGATGTCATCTTGGATAAAGCCTCTAAAACTGCACCGTTGAGCACATTGGTGCGCAAGATTGAATGTAATATGTACTGACTTAAAAAATGACAATGCGCACCACGTAATGCCATATAATCTACAAGAGAAGGGCCGTGCCTTTTATATAATTTCCTCAACTTGGATGAAATAGTTGGCTTTTTTTCTAAGTGTATTCGGTTAAGAGCTTATGGTCAGCCGGGGCTTGGAACTGAGTGCGGGTAAAAAATACAAACACCATAGACTAGGCCGGACAATGACAACAGTTCCAAGATGGAGCGAGGGCCAGACAGCTGGAAGGACACCATTCTCTGTTCGTCTCTTTATCCTCATTGTTCATTGTTCATTGTTCAGGGTTTGCAACATCACTGCACTCCGGGCAACCCCATGGTGCTCCGTTCCCCGATCCAGGATCCAGCGAAGAGTCCATCTACTGATAGTTCCCATAGTGTTATTTGATTGCGGGCCTTTCGCTCCCTTCCAGACAGTTTGCATTGTCTGCCTTCCCCTTTCTTTATTCCCATCGCTATCATCCATTGCAGGTGGTGATAATCTTCCCATTCCCTCTCATCATCCTCCGTCAACTGTCTTTATCCTCACAAAGACAAAATGAAAAATATTTGCATTCCCAGTGGTACAACGACTACTTAGCTCTTCCACACCCGTATTTCCAGCTTCCCGCTTCATGCCCGCTGTTTCAACACATTCGATCCAGGAAGGTAGAAGGGGGAAGGGGGGTGTGTCATGGACAGGGCAACATAACGCTTTATCAAATTATGATATTATTACAAAATTAAGATCAAATTTCTCATACGTTATGTGAAACCAACATTTTTAAAGAGCACGATATCTGCAATAATCTCCGATACCGTCCATCAAACCACCCTACGCTTGGATATGTTTTCGTTGTTGTGTTGAGGTGGGCACATTATTTTGATACGTGAATATCGATACTGTTGATATTTCATAGTTCTCGTATACTCATCGATATTTTGATTAAACATCGATGATGATTTGTTGTTGTTGTTATTGTTGTTGTTGTTGTTGTTGTTGTTGTTGTTGTTGTTGTTGTTGTTGTTGTTGTTGGGATCTTTTTGTAAGCAAAAACAAAAAAAGTTTTCGGTTTATTTTACACTGTTTTAGTTGGCTCATTCTGTCCTCCCACAGATAGTGCTGTACAGTAATAACGGATATTGATCTGCTGTCTTCGGTACATGTGAGTTAATCTTGCCCCCACAGGATAAAAAAAAATCCTTTTATTTAATGAAGTCGGAACAACAGATAACATGTGGATAATACTGAGAAGATTTTCATTTATGTTTTCATTCATTAAATAATGTGAATATTTGAAATTCTGAAGTGAACGTATGGGATTATAAAATATGTGTCGTCAGGTTTAAGTACAGACCTGTCCGTTTCAACTACTCACCAAACAATCGGAAATGTTTATTCACCCTATTCATTTCGATTTGATGGGTTTCTAGATAAAATCTCCCTCCTCATAATTATATTGTTCTNACATGCGGAAGCTGAAAACTTTTGATTTGTTTTCCTCCACCAAGATCAACATCTTGCTACAAGAAAGCCAAATGATTGATCCCTAGAGCTAGCAGAGTCATATCGCATCCACCTGTCTTTACTCTAGATTGAAATATTAATAAGCTTTCTTAGAAACCTGTGTACTGTACTTCTATCCCAACCTCTGCAAGCTTTGAAGGAAATCTTTGGAATGTTATCTTGGATAAAGCCACTAAAACTGCACCGTTGAGCACATTGGTGCGCAAGATTGAATGTAATATGTACTGACTTAAAAATGACAATGCGCACCACGTAATGCAATATAATCTACAAGAGAAGGGCTGTGTCTTTTATATAATTTCCTCAACTTGGATGAAACTAGTTGGCTTTTTTTCTAAGTATATTCGGTTAAGAGCTTATGGTCAGCCGGGGCATGGAACTGGGTGATGGTAAAAAATACAGACGCCATAAGCCGGAAAATGACAACAGTTCCAAGATGGAGGGAGGGCCAGACAGCTGGAAGGACACCATTCTCTCTGCTCGTCTCTTTATCCTCACAAAGACAGAATGAAAAATATTTGCATTCCCAGTGGTACAACAACTACTTTGCTCTTCCACACCCGTATTTCCAGCTTCCCGCTTCATGCCCGCTGTTTCAACACATTCGATCCAGGAAGGTAGAAGGGGGGGGGGGGGTGTGTCATGGAGAGGGCAACATGACGCTTTATCAAATTATGATATTATTACAAAATTAAGATCAAATTTCTCATTCGTTATGTGAAACCAACATTTTGTAAGAGCACGATATCTGCAATAATCTCCGATACCGTCCATCATACCACCATACGCTTGGATATGTTTTCTTTGTGGAGTTGAGGTGGGCACATTGTTTTGATACGTGAATATCGATACTGTTGATATTTCATAGTTCTCGTATACTCATCGATATTTTGATTAAACATCGATGATGATTTGTTGTTGTTGTTGTTGGGATCTTTTTGTAAGCAAAAACAAAAAAATTTTTGGTTTATTTTACACTTTTTTAGTTGGCTCATTCTGTCCTCCTACAGATAGTGTTGTACAGTAATAACGGATATTGATCTGCTGTCTTCGGTACATGTGAGTTAATCTTGCCCCCACAGGATAAAAAAAAATCCTTTTATTTAATGAAGTCGGAACAACAGATAACATGTGGATAATACTGAGAAGATTTTCATTTATGTTTTCATTCATTAAATAATGTGAATATTTGAAATTCTGAAGTGAACGTATGGGATTATAAAATATGTGTCGTCAGGTTTAAGTACAGACCTGTCCGTTTCAACTACTCACCAAACAATCGGAAATGTTTATTCACCCTATTCATTTCGATTTGATGGGTTTCTAGATAAAATCTCCCTCCTCATAATTATATTGTTCTGTCTACGTTTTACTTTTCAAACCCATCAGAACGAAATAATATTAGTAATATGGGATGAAATATCGATGCCGATATCGATTTTTCTCCTCATCACATCGCCCACTCTTGTCTCTCGCTTGGAAGCCAATCAGCAAGATCTCGAGTCAGTCTTCGAATTCTGGCAACCAAATTAGTCCAAGGGCGATAGCTCTGCCTGAGCGGTTTCTCGATTCGATTCGGGTTGTTTGCCTTGTCTAATTCCATCAGACGGGGAGATCTTGGCCTCGCTACACAGATCTCGTTGATACATGTCGCTCGTACACAGATTAAGACAACGGAAATTGCTCCGGGTCAGTTGATCTGTGCCAGTTTTTCAGAAAGGTCTTCCAGGGTACGTTCTCTTTCGGTCAAATGGGTATGGCTAGCATGAGTTATGAAGATAGAGTCTACTCTACTTAATTTGCAGTCCGCTTTATCATAATATTATCATTTTATCATAGCAGTTTTCGGGAAACAGGATGTTGTTTGTATAAGGGCGAAAACAGGGGTTCGCATAATCACAACCGCTGTTCATTCGCAGTTTTCGCACTTTGTCAAGGATTTGCTATTAAGTGGAGTTCTAGTTAATTTGGTCTATAGGTGATCTCCGGAGATCTTTTTCACTACACTCATCAACCCTCACTATTTTTCTCCTCATCCTTCTCTCTTCCCTCACTTTTCTCTCTTTAATCTTTTCTATCTCCTTTCCTCCCTTCTCACGGTCTGCAGAGTGTTCAGTTCTGGGGCTTGTGGGTTCGGCTCTGAGTAGGCCGGTTTAAGTTTACAATTCACATGTGTGGTCATTCATTACCTGTCAATCATTCCGAAGGATGTGGATAACAAATAAACCTCAATTATTAAATATAACGTTTCCAGGGACATAATTATTATCCAGGTTTGACAATCTATATTATAAGGATATTACAAGAGAGATGATGGCTCGTTAAGTGCTGTTATCTGGAATCGATACCTTCTAATCGCTTCATCCTGATTGTCCAGAACATTTGAGTGACAAGCACACGTTGTAGCTGTGACAAAAGAGAAATGAGAACAATAATTATCTTGACCCCTGACCCCTGACCCCTGACCCCTGACCTGCCAGTTCATACTATCAGTGGCGTGGCCAACGACTCTTCAAAAAACGGGGTGGGACGGGTTGAAGATGGCATGTGCTAAGCCACAGCAGAAAGGTACAAAGTGGGCAGGGTGGGGGGGGGAGGATGGGAGGAGTCATTCCATGTTGACATACTTAATGACAAAAGGCAAGTGAGGATCATTATGAAAAGCGGGGTAGGGAGGGGAATATTCAAACATTTTGTTGCATCCTTTTCCTCTCCCTTCTCCCTTCCAAGATTAGCACACGGGCCTTTTGTTTTTTTCCTTCTTTCTGCCTTAAAAACATTTTATGTTATTTTACAAATACCCCTGTAATTTCGGAAAAATTTCTTCCATGGAGGTTAAAGTACTTCTTTTGCCCGATCTTTTAAGCGGAAGGAAAGGGGGGGGGGGCGGTCAACGCCCAAAATTTTTCACAAATCTCTTTCAAAAACTGTCACCTCAAATTCTGATTTGGTCCCCAATTTCAGTTTTTCATTTGGCTGGTTTTGACCGCGTGCGAATACATAAGCCTACACACTTTATTATTTTTTTTGTATCTAGAAAGCTCAAACTGTACCTGAAACTTTATAATTGGAAGCTTTATTTAGATCACATGTCATTTTGCATACTTCTACACCCTGACACTGGCTGGCAGGGCCCAGAAAAAAACAACAAACGGGATTTTATATAATAGGCATGAGGGAGGTAGCGGATGAGTCTGGGAAGGGACAGAAACAGTAGGAAGGGGCGAGGAGAGAGAGGTTTAAAGGGTTACTATGTTTAATCGGTAATGTGAAAATTGTTATACTAATATAGTGCTTTTGGGTCCTGATGTATATTATATTATATTATGATGATCACTGTATTGCACTGTGCTGTGCTTGGGAAGGAAAATAGAAAGACAGGAGGGATGTGGAGCGGAGAGGGATGTGTGTGAGTGTCAGTGTACACATATTGTTAAATTGTGAAATGTATGTACGGTGTTTGGCCAGGAACCTAATAAAGTTCTATTCTCTTCTATTCTATTCTATTCTATTCTATTCTATTCTATTCTATATATTAGCGGATTAAGTAGCCTGTACAAAATGAGTCATTTGCCTTTCTAGTAGGTGCCAAGAACCAACAATACGTGAGGTGAAAGTAAGAGCCTTGCAGATTGGATGCAAGGGACACAACTACTGTTGCCAAATAACCGAGAGCAATTGTGCTTTTTACCTCCCTTTATATCAGTCACCATCGTGAGCATAAAGCGTAAATACAATGCTTGGAGAAAATGGCGAAGAACGTCAATTGTTGCCATGGGATATTCTGTCTTTATCTCTTTTCGTCTATTCTTCTCCTCCTTTCTCTCTCCCTCTCTCTCTCTCTCTCTTTCTCTCTCTCTCTCTCTCTCTCTCTCTCTCTCTTTCTCTCTCTCTCTGTATCTTTCACTCTGTGTCTCTGTCTCTCTCACTTTCCTTCTCCCCTGTCCCTCTTTGTTTTTGTCCTCTTTTCTGTGTCCCTGTTTTTCATTCTATACCCCTGCTCAACTCTGCTATTAGCCACCGGGTTGTTGTCTGGTTGAAAGGTCTGTCTCCAGCAGATCTAGACTTCGTTTAATCGCATTCCTTCAGGCCCCCAGAAAAAAAAGTTTAGATTAAAGGGTCTTATCATCTAAAATTGTAAAACTGAATTTCGGTGTGTCTCAAGGATCCGTCCTTGGGCCGATTTTGTATACCATGTACACTTATCCTCTAGGACCTTTTATAAGATCACATGGTGCAGGCTACCATATGTATGCCGACGACACGCAGATCTATAATTATGTCGTCAGGACCGACAGACCTGAGTAGCCGTATTACTAGTGCTGAAATTTGCATTGAAGCAGTTAAGAACTGGATGACGTTAAACAAATTAAAGATGAATGAAGACAAGACAGAAGTAATTTTGTGCTCCACCGATGCAATAATCAAATCTCTCAATGAATTATCCATCAAAATAGGCGGCAGTGAGGTAAAGCTCAATGAAGAAGCTAGAAACCTCGGAGTGATCTTTGACAACATACTATCAATGTCATTTCACGTAAATCAACTTGTAAAAAGCATGTATTTTGAACTCAGAAACATTAGTGCCTTAAGTCCAAATTTGACTGAATCAGCCGCTAAAACATTGAAAGTATCATCTATTTTATCACGCTTGGATTATTGTAATTCTCTCCTGGCCGGTGTAACTGAAGAGAAATTAAATTAATTGCAAAGGGTACAAAATAATGCGGCCTGTGTAATCCTTAAAAAAAAAAGCGAAGGCTCGAACGTAGTGAACCTCTTCTGAAAACCCTACATTGGTTGCCTGTGAGAGCAAAAATAGAATAGAAAATTCTTCTGCTTTGTTATAAGGCTCTAAATGGTATTTCCCCTTCTTACCTATTAGAGTTATTGTAAAAACGGAAGCCAGTTAGATCCTTACGTTCGGAAAATTCTCTTATTCTTTTAAAGCCTAGGACAAACTTGAAGAAATTCGGGGAATGAGCATTTAGTTTCATAGGACCATCTCTGTATAATAACTAGGACCATCTCTGTATAATAACTAGGACCATCTCTGTATAATAACTTGCCCCATAATATTCTAAATTCCGACTCATTGGCTGCATTTAAGGGGTCACTTAATACACATCCATTCAGTAAACATTTTGGTTATTAGTGAAACATCGCTGACTTTGCCATAATTAAATTTTGAATATATTTATATTATTGTGTATGAATAATTATGTGTGGGTAGGTGTGAGTGCGTGTGTGCATGTGTGCGTGTGTGTGTATGCGTGCGCGCATATACATGTGCGTATGTGTGTGTGTGTGTGTGTGTGTGTGTGTTTATATGTGTGTGTGTGTGTGTTTGTGTGTGTGTGTGTGTGTGTGTGTGTGTGTGTGTGTGTTTGTGTGTGTGTTTAGGTACGAGTGTTTCCTCATACTTATTGTACTGAAGTGAGCTTGCGTGCATATCGGAGAGAATGTTAAAATGTCAAAGCGCCTAGAGCCCACCTCGGGGATTGCGTGCTATACAAATACAATTTATTATTATTATTATTATTATTATTATTATCAAGCATATTTTCCCCAGGAAATACATTACTTTATCGTTTAGCCAAAAGAGGCCCAGTATCGTAGACAATCAGTGGTATCGAACTGTTTTTAAGGTAGTGAGTGGAAGATCCAAGAAATCAGGCCCCCCAGAATCTTCCGGTGGTCATGTGGACCGAATTTATCTACACCATGAGTGTATTATTAAAAAACACTAGGCGTGGCTTTGTGGGGATGCAGGGGAGGGGTGGAGAAGGGAGAAATAGATATAGGAGTGGGAAAGAGGTGCCCTCTGGTTCGTTTTCTGCTACTTGGCTTTCGAAATCTGAGAACCACTTGTNCACTGCCTAAGTTCTCAAAATCTAACTGGTTCAGGTGCATTTTTCTTTGTGCCAAAATTTGGAGGAAGAGCTAAACAGCATATTTGGAAAGTATTTTGACACGGCACTCCACGATAAGTTAATGAGAGGTGTAAAACCTAATATAGCTAACAGTGAAAAATACATTGTCATCTTCATACCTAAAAAAACACTAGGCGTGGCTTTGTGGGGATGCAGGGGAGGGGTGGAGAAGGGAGAAATAGAGAAATGGAGGATATAGGAGTGGGAAAGATAAGCCCTCTGGTTCGTTTTCTGCTACTTGTCTTTCGAAATCTGAGAACCACTTATAAACACATTATCGGCAGCTGCAGAGGTGTGTGTGTGGAGGGGGGGTGGGCATGAACGTTCTTAGCCATATCCTTAGCGGCTTCTTCTCTGTGTAAAACTCTTCACTTTGATTGGAGACCAAGTTTAGATCTTCAAAATATAGCGAGAAAATAATATGGGCTATTTGCTAAAAATAATAATAGTAATGATGATAATAATAATAATAATAATGCGGTTAATAAGTCTCGTATCCAGGCTAATGCCCACTCACACGACTTTACATTATTATTACCCCAGCAGGCCTGATCACTCTAAGATTTTTTCCATTCCCTGGGGAGCATACAGTGCGGCAGCCATTTACAGGCGCTGGTCACTGGCATTCTGACAATATCTTTCACTGCCTATAGCCAAGTACCCGTTTTACAGACGAGTGGACTGGGGAAAATATGAATGAAATGCTTTCCTAAGGCACCTACAACAGACTGTAGTCGGGAATCGAACCCAAGACCTTTAGATCTTGAGTCCAACGCCGTAACAGTTCGGTCACGCTCCTTCACATCAACGAAATCAAAATAATGACGTGCAACACACAGATAAAATACCACTCAAGTTATTTTAGATCTAGATCTAAGGCCGCTCTATCATCTTCAAAAGTGTTTGACAATGACACGAGTGAGCTACTTAACAGATTCCATCCTTTTCCTCCTTCTCTCCCATTCTCTCTCTTTGTATCTGTCTGCCTGCCTGTCTGTTTGTCTGTCTGTCTGTTTCTCTCTCTCTCTCTTTTCTGTCTCTCTCTCTCTCTCTCTCTTTCTTTCTTTCTCTCTTTCCCTCATAAGGAACAAAAATGAAGGAAGGAAGGAGGTAGACAAGGACACCAAAACTGACGGAAAAACAGACTGACCGACAAATAAACAAGACAGACAGACAGACAGATAGGTAGACATCTTCATTCTGTCAGGAATGTGGCAGGGTGTTCTTAATACATTGATATTACTTTCATTAAGGTAGAAAGACGTCAGTAGCACCTGGCATAAAATATGCAATTTTAAATAATCCCTATAAAATCAGAAAATTGGCCATGGGAAGGGGAAAAGGGATTGGATTTTAATTTCAAAGGCTTACATAGGTGCAAATATATGTGTACACTCAGAATAGGTGAGGTTTAGTCACTCAAGTATAAAATTTGTGGCTGTTGCTAGGTGGGTAACGTTACCCTGTTTACTGAGTGAAAAGGCCTAAAATATTAGGTTGTCTGCTTCACTACCTAAGTTCTCAAAATCTAACTGGTTCAGTAGCATTTTTCTTTGTGTCAAAATTTGGAGGAAGAGCTAAACAACATATTTAGAAAGTATTTTGACACAGCACCCCGGGATAAGTTAATGAGAGGTGTAAAACCTAATATAGCCAACAGTGAAAAATACATTGTCATCTTCATACCTAAAAAAACACTAGGCGTGGCTTTGTGGGGATGCAGGAGAGGGGTGGAGAAGGGAGAAATAGAGAAATGGAGGATATAGGAGTGGGAGAGATGGGCCCTCTGGTTCGTTTTCTGCTACTTGTCTTTCGAAATCTGAGAATCACTTGTAAACACGTTATCGGCAGCTGCAGAGGTGTGTGTGTG
>JAWQUT010000034.1:1339351-1358106 GCA_033807755.1 Ellobium chinense
GAAAATTTGACATCGTTTTCTTTGCTTTTTTGATGTGCTGATTTCGTCATCTGGTGGCTTCCGGTTCCAGAGAAATATCAATAGACATAATTGTCCGTTATTGTTATCATTTCAACATTCATGTCATGTTTTCATTTCTATCATGTTTAAATCGTAGAACCCAGAGTCCCTTGTTGAGTGTCATCAGGGAGGGGTTGGGATAGATGGGACAAAAAAAGTCTTGCTGTTGGGATGCATGGGACAGGTGTCACATGTATCCCAACACAGTGTCCCATGTATCCCAACAAGAAAAATACACATATCTTCGTTGTTTCTCATATTTGTGGCCTGTGTGGAACTTCTTCACCAACATTGTCTCATATTTTCTCCAGAGTATGCCCCAATACTACCAGCGAAAGATAGAAAGAGGGCAGTTATCGCATGAACTTATGTTAGAAGCAGTTCAAAAGGTAGTCAATGGACAATCGCGTCGGGTGGGGTTTTTTTTATGACTAATATACGTGCTTGGCCTTGTGTGCATTCCATTAAGATCCTAATTAAAAGTTGTGTCTGTTATGTACATGTCTTGTCAGCTGCTTTTTAGATATTGACAAATTTTATTACTTGTCCTATGTATCCTTTTGGTTTGTCCCATCCATCCCTCACCTGTCCCATCCATCCCACCTTTTGGTGATGATCAAAACAGTCGCAGTATAGAAAAACCCTGAGGCTTTGGCTGACGCCAGTATACCAAAAGTAGTCTTGATGGACTCCCTTTTTGCACACATCAAAAGTTTGTACACATCTATAATAGATTGTTAGAAAAATCAATTTGAATAAAAAATCCAATTTCTTGTCCCATGTATCCCAACCTTCCCCTACATGTATAGCAGAGTCGATCACCAGAGTGAACATAACCATCGGTACGAAAAGGAGCAGGATCAATAGAATGAACATGACTTTGGCCGTGTGAACCACCAGTGCGAATAAATAATAAAAGAGAAGCAGTGTAAATGCTGCAGTAGCAATTTGGTCGTTTGCTTCACACAATAAAAATAACCTCGCAAATTTGCGTGTGCTTTGACTAGTACAATAGGACAGATGTCATGACAAGGGCTCAGGAAAGTTGATTTCTTTCTTTCTTTTAGTTCTAGCATTTACTTTAGGTCCGGATAAGCTCTGAGACATGCCGTTTCTTTGTTTATAGGTTCTTTCTTTCTCTTTATCTCTCTCTCTCTCTCTCTCTCTCTCTCTCTCTCTATCTCTCTCATCGTGCCTGCCTGCCTGCCTGCCTGCTTGCCTGTCTGCCTGCCTGCCTGCCTGCCTGTCTGTCTGTCTGTCGACTTTTACAAGTATTTCATGTTACTTTTTGTACAAATTGTTATATACACCGTGATACATAGCGGGAGACCCAATCTCATAGGGATGGACAGAATGTCACTATAGTGTTTTGTCCGGGGGAACGAATCTCACGCGGGACAAAATCTGACCTCACACCGGCGAAGAAGAGAGCAACCCAGACTGATTAGGCCTATGCCCTCTTCTAAAAAAAGAGAGAATCACGTGGAGGAAAATAGACTCGGTTGATTAGACCGCGGAAGGCTTGTGAAAAGGCAGACCCAAACTGCAGAATAGTAGGGGAGATATAAAAAGATTGTGAGGGGGGAAAGAAAAGCACACACAAAAAAAAAGTAAAGACTACGCCAAATCTGGGATTTTACGAGAGGCTTCTCTCCCGATCAAGTATTCACAAGCAAACACGATCTCATAAATTGAAAAGACTGCGGGAGAATAAGTGAGAATGAAAGAGAGAGAGCATTAAGCTCAATACACATTTGCCATTAAGTGAATTAATCTCATAATTATAGTTAAATACAGTCTTTATTCCCGAGAACGAAAGCAACAGGTCATTTTGACGGACGAGTCTGAACGACTTAATGTTTGCCTTCCAAAAGAATCAAACGAGTGTTTATTGATAATGTAATGATTTGTGCATTTGAGCAGACATACATACACTGTGTGTTTGGAAATAAGTTGATACATATCAGCCAAGATCTGGACTCAGCTTGGTAAGTTTACAGATTCTTGTAGATGTTACATACAGTTTTAATTTAGCGATATCTGATATGCGCATGATAATTTATGTAGTCTGTATCTAGAGCAACCTGACCTGGAGACAAGTTCACGCCCTGTTATAAACTGACACAAAAGACGCATTTTTTTTTTTTAAATATAGGGTTAAGTACAAAAGACACACCACCATTCTCAAAGCTCACGAATCTTCTCCAACCAAGTAGTGGACACACCCCCGTTTTTCTGTACGCAGCGAACCATGTAATTCGAGCACAAACATGATAATAATAAACGACATATACTTCCAACTGAATGGGTCAAAGGAGCTTTACAAAAATAGATATGTACATTCTTTGTTTTCTTAAAACGTCCACAGCAGCCATTGCCTAAAACACTTCATGCATGAAATAACAGTTCTACATATTAAGCACATCTAATTCCTATAGAGTGGAGTCGTGCACATGGGAGTGTTCTCAATTTTTGAATGACTACATCTGAGTCTTCTAGATGAAGTGTAAGTTACTGTAAGGATCAAGAAGATCAGTGATGTAAAATATAAATTTACAGTTTAGACTTTGACAGTAGAGCAACGCGATGTTTTATTGATTCTAGCTTTAACAGGTTATTAATGAAGTTGTTGGTTTGGGGTTTTTTTTTAAACAGAGGTATAACATTGTTCCCGCATTGACTTTTTGAGCACAGTCTTGTTGAGTTGCTCTCAATAAGCTGAAGCTTTGATTTTTACTAAGCATCATGAAGAATAGCCAAATGAAGCTGTTATAATATAACCGATAATTAATAAAAGCTGATAAATGCTATTAGTTGCACCAGTGTCCAGGTATAATAGTAATTACCAACCCTTCTCAATTGGACATGGAACATATTGCATGGACAACTTGGAGTCCCATTAACAGTCCAAATATTCACCGAGATATCTAAGCCTTACATGAAAAATCAACTCAACCACTGCCAATGTGAATCTGATCTTTAGCAAGAGAAATCATCGAAACGCCAGTGGAGCATGAAATAATTTTAAGTTTTATTCTCGTTAAGTTTTTGCTATTTTGTTGTCTTCTAGATCTTATAGTATAGTCTAGGTTACGGAGGCCAAATTGTAAAAGCCTCTTCGAACCATTTAGTAAAATTTCTCCTCGAACCGCGGGAACGTTCCAAGATGGCCAAAGCTAGTCCGCAGGTCTGGTGCCATCACTGTGCTCAAATTATATACTGTTTACAGTGGGGGTCCTTCAGTTAGATTTTTCATCACAATTTTATAGATAAAAAGGGGTTTAAATTTTGGTCATCTTTGCAGACTACAGGCTCGAACAAATGCAATGCGCTAAAGCCATGGGGAAACACAGCCTGCAAAATTATTTTTTTTTTACAAATCCAGGACTGAATTTTACTACTTCTTGGACGTGGTTTCATGTTTTACGATTACTTCTGCACAGTATTATTTCTACATATAATACTCTGCTATTATTGACTCTAAGAGTCCAGGTTTTTTTTTTATCAATTAAGGTCTTGCAGCCTTTTAGCTCGCTCAACATTTTTACATACATTTAGTCTTGTGGCATTATCTGGCTTGGTAATAATGACTCATATTATTGTAGCTGGGGTGTGATCAGCATATTTGTGATATTGAATGAGATGCAGCTTATTTACACCTCAAAGTGGATGGGTGTATATTGTATACAAAACAGGCCTGAGTGCGGATCCCTGAAAGACACCGGACTTCGGTGGACGCTGGCCAGTCCGAACATCATCAATGGTCACATAATGAGAATGACCATATTTATAACATTTAAACCATTAAGTAAAGTGCCAGAAAATCCAAATGATGTTGACAATCTGTCTAACATATCGTGATCAAAGTTGTCAAATGCAGTAGACAAATCTAAGGGCGAGTGAGCAGAAATCATACCTTCATCAGCAGCGTTAAGTAAATCAGATCTGTGATATTCAAAAACGTAGTTTCTGTGCTGTGATTTTACTTGCTGCTGCTTGAAAAGGCTCAATAAGATTATTTGCGACAAAAATACAGGTTAAATTTGAAACCGTCCAAGGTTTGATGCAGAATTATGAGGAACTCGTGATAGATACACTGTAATGCAAAAAAAAGGTAAGTAATTTTGTTCCTAGATAGAAAATTCGGAAAAGACTTCATAGGATCAAGGTTGGGACGATTTAATCAAACGAATAATGACCGCTATTTTAAATGATGGTGGAACCGCTCCCCTCCTCAATGACGCATTAATGGTAGAGGTTATACTCCCAGTGAGATTAACAATATGATCTTAATATATTATTTGGTATTGGGTCCAAAGGAAATGACTTGTGGATAGATGAGATAGTAATATTATTAACCATTTAACAGCTCACTATGTGAAACTCTGTGAAATGATTTCCAACAACCTGTTCCAATTCAGGTTCAGGGAGGTAGCGTGGTCATGTGGTTTGTGAGTCGTGCTCAGAAACTGACGACTGTCAAGTCTTAGTTTGTGTGTTCGGCTCTTGGGCCAGGCGTTTTACTTTGCAGGGAAAGACACTTCGCTTCTCTTCCACCATTCAACTCAGGTGTAGGCTAAATGAGTACCCAGCTCCAGCGCTGGGGATACCAGGGCGCTGCACCACGGATGACCAGCAGTGACTTTGCTATGTTTTTCATTGTGATAATTTGTATTTACATTATGATGTGTATTCTTCCATGTGTTTGTATTATAAATGAGATGTATAACATTATCGCATTATAAACCAGTTCTTTACGAGGTGAATAAAAGTCGTATATTCGTATATTTTCATGTTTCAAAATTCTCAGAATCTAGTTCTTTCCTGATATTCACAATTTTATTGAACGGACTGGGTCAAATTCTAGTATTGGTTGTCTTCTCAAATACCAATAAGTCAGAATTTAAAGACGAATGACGATAGTATTGACATTAGAAAAGAAAAATAATCCACGCACAGTGTCTGCAAAACGCAATTGAATTCTTGATGTCTCGAGCACGTCTTTAAGTATGCATTTCCCCCCTTACAGGATGTATTCCATATTTATTCAGTAAGCCGCTCCTACCTGGCGCTGCCCCAGCGTTTTCTCCGCACATACTAAACACGATATTTATCATGCTGACATAAGAATGAAGTGCATTCATACTATTCATAGTGATAAGATACAAATCATGTTAAGTGCATTACAAACTCTGGAAAAACGATATTCCCTATATCCGGCCGTGCGGATTTTTGAGTATCAACCACCACAGTAGGTGAAGTTTTTAGGTTGCTTATTACCGTGGGGTCGTTTTCTTGTTCAATAAGGTCTACGCTTCTTTAAGTTACAGATTCACTACAAAAGATTCATTATTAAACTGTCCAGGTGACCTCCTGGAGTCGCTATGTGAAAGATTTTCCTGGTTTTTTCTTTCTTATTTTGCACATACCGGTGAGTAGGATAGTTTTAATGTGCATGCTTGCAAAAGCACCACTAGTGAATGCCTGCACTATAACGTTTAAAACTCCTAACTGACGGTTCAGTGCAATGAAATGCGATGTTTCGAAATGAGCCTTCATGGGCCAACACAAAATGCAATGGTCTTTATTCCACACAGGTTCCATTGGCGTATCCAATTCTAAAATTAGAGCGCTATAATTACTCTATCATTTAAAAAATTATAGATTACATACTCTACTTGTCGGTATTCTCCTTATACCAGAGCGTATATCCGTGACATGTTATAAATATATAATGAAAGAGTGGGAAGAGGTGTAGCGTTATATTTTGTGAAGTCTGTTGTTGCATGTTTTTTTTATCCGATACTTGGGGAAGGATCAGTAATGTTGGGGCATCCCCATTGATTCTATATCTGGATCCGCCCCTGTGGTCCACCCTTCCCAAAAAGTTCTTTTAAACTGGTTGATAACTTCCTGCTTATTATCTTCATTCCAATCCTGCTAAGCAACCAAGGAAAGGGATTCGTAGAGTTAAAACAATTTTAGACGTAACTGTCACGTGCAGTGGTAGGGCTTGACCCGTCAATCCCCTACGGCAAACACAAGTGCCTCGGCGATAAGCTGAGATGTCATTTGAGGCGTAGAATAACTGAAATAATTTAATAGCCCGCGCATTAACGATGGCATTATCATAAGATAACATGCACATTCTGTGCATGTGGAACGCTATTAAGGGTGCATTCAGCACCGATACCCTTATGTAATTCTTACGATGGTTACAGATCTCAGGGTTAATGCGCAAGTTCTCAATAACTATAATGTCGTTTTTACAGAGCCTAGGCAATGTAAGCCAGTGGTAAAAGTTCAGGTGTTCTGCTGTTCCCTTGGTATGCAGGGCCAAAGCACTGGGGCAGAGTGCCTAAGGAGGGCAGTTGGGTGGGGGAGAGGGGGATATACATGCTCTCCGCAACAGGCCTAAAAGTGCAATAGTGATTATAGACATGCTATTGATAAGCCTATTTATGGCATGTCGGTAAACCCACACCGATAACAGCATGCTCTAGAACTTAAGACTAATGTTGGTTTGATTCATATTTTTAAAGACACGAATTCCTGGTACGCACGAAAATCTTATCAATGTTTTTAAGTTGTGTATCTTTTGATTCAAGTTGATGCGTCATATCAGGGCAACGTTTGTTTGATCCCTGCAGTTTGACGAAATGGCAAGCCACACCCCCTTCCTCAGCAAAATAATTATTAGTCTTTAGATTGTGACTAATGCGGAAGCGACAGAAAATGATGCACTGACTTGCCGGTGGTGTTTGCTATACTCATATATATCTTTGCCACATTCATAAGCATACATACATCTTGTGGTCCTTGCCACGTTCTCCTGCTACATAAGGGCGTGGATATAGCATTCCACAAAGAAATTTGAAACCGTAGATGGTTGCTGCCGTCTTGCGCTTTCCCTGCTGTTGATAAAAAAAAGTCGTTACATTTCTCACAAACCAGAAGTAGATGTACTCACTTTGTCATCATGACTGGCGCGCACCAACTAAAAGATGTATTCCAGGAGAATCTGCGATCAAAGAAAACTCGGCCTGGTTAAAAGATACAACGAATTTAGGCAGGTTCAGTTTATATGATGTGATCTGAGCAAACATGGGCAATGTATTGTGACCTGCCAAACTGTACATGCTTTAGTGTTAGGGAATTTCTGCTGACCCCTTTTGTCCGGCATCTTTTAAGTCTCTTTGTGAGCTCTCTTGTCTCATTCAGTCAAGTTGCCAGGTTTGTGATTTTCTGTTAGAACCCGGGAGCTTGGTACTACAGATAGTATATATGTATTTTTTTTTGCTTTTTTTAGCCAACAGAGATGTCCTGATCAAGAATCCGTGTGGTGACACACTGTCATCTTTGAGCATTTTTTTTACAGCTATTTATGTCCTCAAATAGGTATCAACTACCAAGATACAAGTACTAGTCTAGTACAAGCGAAAAATAGGCTGCTTGTATCGTTTGAGGAGAGTGGTTGGAAAGGGGAGGGGATCTATTACCAGACCAGTTCTTCGGAGCACTCCTTCAAAAAAACCACTGTAATCCTAGCAGAGTATGCTGACTATTTAATTTAATGTGGATGTAGGGCAGGTGGGGGGCGTGAAGGAGAGGATGTGTCTTTGCTTATCAGTCTAGATACAGACCTCACTCACTGATTTACTGGTGAAACCAGAAAGGTTTTTTTTTCTTTTGCATTTGAGCATTTTTTATTCTAAGGCATTTAAATTGTTGTTTACCTCTCTTTTCCAAAAAAGATAAAAATTGGTAACGATTTAAAAATAGATTAAACCTCGATAGTATTATCCGAAGGAAAAAAAAATCATCATATCCTTAACTATCATTATGAATCAGAATATCACCACAACCGCACCAGCAACGTGTTGACGGATATTGAAATAAAGAGTTAAATATAGACTAGTCTACGCCATTTGAGTTGCTTTTCATCTGAATGCAGAGAAGGGAAATAAGCCCGTTGAAAAAAAAAATCATCATATCCTTCACTATGATTATGAATCAGAATATCACTACAACCGCACCAAAAACGTGTTGACGGATATTGAAATAAAGAGTTAAATATAGACTAGTCTACGCCATTTGAGTTGCTTTTCATCTGAATGCAGAGAAGGGCAATAAGCCCTTTGAAAAGTACATTTTTTCTCTGCTCTGTTATCACAACCGTGTTAATGTCTTACTTTTCGTTCTTCTGTCCCTCTCCGTCAGCTCTCGCCATCAATGCAGCTTTTATTACAACAAGACCAAACGTTTCTGAAAGCTTATGACATGAGAAAAGAAGTTTGACATGCTATCTCAAAGGAACCATGTACTTTGGCAGAGAATGTCTTCAAAATGTATTCATGTTTGGTGAGGTGGTATCGGTAATGCAAGTAAATAGTATCGATGGCAATTTCACGCGAGTGATATTACTCCAAATGACAGTAATTTAAACACGCAATGGCAATATGTGTGTCTTCGTGTTAATTTCATAAGTTTATTAAAATTCGATTTATGTCGTTGTCACATCAAACGATACCAGTGCATATCATGTTAATTAGTAACCAGTGCATATCGTTTTCATCAATAACGATACTTTAGCAGTTTGTACCCATAAAGAGGGAAAGAAATGGCCGCACACACACAAAAAATTTTAATGCTCAGATTTAGGGACAGGTGGGAACAAGCGAATTTGTGATCAGGACAGAGCTAAAAAAAGTGGCCCCCTAATACTGTGTATACCTGTAGGCTACTGGGCTACTTCTTACTGTTGGTATCGAACATAATTTTCTGCTTTACAGACTTGAGCCTATTTAGTTCTACCTGCCAGCATTTGAGCATCCATGTAAAGCCAGCAGTCGGCATTTTACGATTGAGAGTTGAATTTGCAACCTAACCACCAGCATGGATCTTTGGAAATGTCCCATGATGGTGCCCTGAAATCTTGCATAAAAGGCTAAATATGTACTTCACTCTAGTAACGCGAGTCGCTTCGGATCCAGCCTCCCGCTGGCTGCCTGACCTTTGTTACGGATAGTAATCATTCTGCATATTGTCTGCCGGCTGATCAGTTAACACCAGGCTGCAAAATTCGACCGCTGCCCCCAACGGCTGGCGCTGGCATGCGAATTTATTTTACCGTCGCACCCGGGGTAGTAAAGTGAAAGTCAGAACGGATTCCACCGTAGCGCCTTAAGGGTTAAAAGCATCATTACGATGCCTAATACTGACACCGCGCACATCAGATTCTAACTGTCTGACTTTCTTCGTGGACAAAATTCCAGGACTCTCCGATGTAATGCTTGATTTATGTTCAAGGGCAGGGTCAGAAAAGAGAAAGCACATTTCAGAGAGTTCTCAGCCAATGAAAATGTACCATGGTTGTTTTTATTTCCGTAAACCAAATCTATCTCCAACGCTGCCCCTCACCCTAAACCAGAGAGTGGATGCGAGAGTCCTGAGATATTGCCTACTAAATTTGTTAAACTTCTGGGTTCAACTCTTGTCCAATGCAACGAGGCCTACAAAGCGCGTAACCCTCTATTACTTTTCTTTTCCTGGTCCGGAGAACTATTGGCATGTTGCTTAAGATCTACAGAGATTGCCTATCGCGGCAAGTTACCATGCTTGGCGACGTTGCTATGAATTATGACAGTGACGTCAGGATATCTCACCAAGCATTATGATCGAAACTCCTCCACCCAGGTTTTACATTACAATGGGAAAGCATGTTATCAGATTTTAAAATTAATGTTCATTTGCTTAGGCCTACATACACGTTTTATCTAGCTAAAAGCTGCCGAATCTTTTGAGATTCGTTTTTTTTTTCGAGGAAGGAGGTGTAGAGTTCGGGTGGAGAGGGTTGAAGAGTGACGGGTTTGCATGTTGTGGAGGCCATGTCTGAAAAGTGGCTTCATGTTGACCATACTGGGTGACACTGGATAATACATGTTACAAGGTGCTCTATAACCTTAAGTCAGAAGCCATGTTTAGCAACCCTAACGGGCCACGTTGTAAATCCACGGACCAGGGATTAGACATCCGTTGTCTGGTCAACTCTAGTGTATTATGTGCCAGCAGGTGTCCGATGTAATTTCTTGGCTTGCCAGGTTAGGTGAATACTCTCTCGTTCTCTCTTTTTTTTCTTTCTTTCTTTCTTTCTTTCTTTCTTTCTTTCTTTCTTTCTTTCTTTCTTTTTTCTTCCTTACTTTCTTCTTTCCTCCCTTCCGTTCCTTCCTTCCTTCCTTCCTTCCTTTCTTTCTTTCTTTCTTTCTTTCTTTCTTTCTTTCTTTCTTTCTTTCTTTCTTTCCTTTCTTTCTTTCTTTCCTTCTTTCTTTCTTTCTTTCTTCCGTTCCTTCCTTCCTTCCTTCCTTCCATCCATTTATCCATCCATCAAATAATTATTTATTTATTTGTTTGTTTATCAGGTAATTGTGAGCTGTCCATCTGAGATGTCTGCTTTAGGTGATGGTAGCTCAGTGCACTTTCCGGTCTTCCAAGACCATCTTGTTTTGCTATTTGACCACAGTGAATTGTCCACTACACTACACCTGGCTGCTGTCCACTACACAGTTCCCCCTGGCTGCCTCATGCTGTTTTACCACAGTGAACTGTCCACCACACAACACTCCTGACAATCTCAAGTTGTTGATGCCCCGGCCGTGCTCACCCAGAGAATGAGGTCATGAACCTCCTGGAGCTCCCCTGCTGACAGTGTCCAGCCTCTCAACTTCAATCCCAGTCACAGAATGATCGTCCTGTTGCTGACCTTTCTGCTGACCGCCTTTCCTCCCGCAGTCAGTGTTCCGCACAGCAAAAACCCATTCTTCACAGACGCCACAGTTCTTTCTCTTAATTTGTCACCACGATTCACCTCTTCACCCCTTCTGTACTACGGCCCTGATGATGTCACGTCCCTTCGTAGGCGCGCTGTTTCTACCCACAGTCACATTACAGAGGAACTCAAAAACGCCACGATCTGGCTATCTACACAGTCAGATAAATGGCCACCCAAAAACTACAAAGACTTCAAGCGTGTGTGGAACGAAGAGCATGGGAACAATCTTCCTCCTCTGGCTTTGAGTTATGTCCTTGCCCCAGATCAGGCCCTTCTCAACCTACTGATTCTCTTCCTCGACAGAATGGTGTCGTACGAGCAGTGGTACGTGGCGTCCATGCCAGAGGATGAGGTCCCACTGGCTCATCACCTTGTGGGCTTCATCACTGCTGTGGACATGCTGTACCCTTATCTGGATCAGGAGAAGAGGGACAGGTACCTTTCAAAGGCGTATAATGCCACGAAGATATTGTATGACACAGCCCAGGAACATTTCTGGGGTAAAGTGTACCTACAGAACCACCAGTCCACAAACATCGTGGGGCTTCTGATCGGCAGCATTGTGTTGGACTGTCACTACAAACGACCAGAAATAAAGACATGGAAACGGTTTGCTCTGACGCAGTACGAGCGGTCAATGAAGCTGCTGGAGGGAATACCAGATGGATCACTGAGCGAAGGAGTAGGATACGTTGGCTACACTACCCGCTCCCTCACACAGTATGTGTATCTGGTCAAACGTCACTTTGATCTGGACCATTCCAAACATTCTTGGCTGAGACGCCATTTTGACTTCATCTACCTGACCATCCTGCCTGGTCTCAAGTTGACTGTAGGAATCGCCGATTGTCCCAGGACATGGTTCTATGGCCCGGAGAGTCAGCTTTACTTCTTAGACACCTTTGTGCTGCGTGACGGACGTGCTAACTGGTTGGCTCAACGCATCAAGGAAAGAAAAAGCGCCATCATGCTCGAGCGTAGACCTTCTTCTCAGAAATACGCCACACTGCATACTGAGTTCCTTTTTTATGACGCAGGTGTGAAAGAGCGCCCACCAAGTGGGTACAATATGACACAGCTTCATAATTTCAGTGACTGGGGAGTTGTCACATATCGCTCAGGGTCTGTCTTAGATATTAACTCTACATTTTTATCCTTCAAGTCAGGCAAAATACAAGGAGAATATCTCAACAAACTTGCACTGTCTGTCCAAGACCAAACACTGAATGGCTGGAAAGCGTTTAACCCTGGTCATGAACATCCTGACCAAAATTCCTTCACGTTCTCGTTGCACGGACATCTGTTTGTGTCTGAAGGACTCTACGGCCCTAAGTCACCATACCTGGACAACGTGCTAATGTTCCAGGCTCCGGGTGTGAAAGGTGACAATCTGCCGGCCTGCCCTGCTCCCTGGGTGGGACAGCTGGGGTCCTGTGAAAAGTGGCTGCACTGGCAAGGTCCAGAAGAGAGTCGGTCACATGGCAGGATCCTGACAGCGCAGACTGATGGAGGTATGGTCCTCGTGTGTGGTGAGTCATCACAGGCCTATCCTCAGGTGCTAGGACTGAGGCGGGCATACAGGATCGTCTTACTACTTCAGGAAGACCTCCTTCTTGTGCTCGATCACATTATCTTTGATCCGGGCAGCCCAGTCAGGGGAGTAGCTGCACATTTCAACAACTATGAGCACAAGTTTGAGGCCGCCACGCATCCCTCTGGGCTGGCAGGACTGACGCTGAAGGAGATACCGGGATACCGAGGCTTCTGGGTGTCGTCGGATGGGCAGAGCACCCCGGCCCAATTCACAATGCATGCGTACAACCCAAATCTCCCTGTCTACAATGCTAATGTAACGTTCCATGTTAAAGACAACACCAGTACCTTTGGCTTTATTTTACATGGGCCAAATATTGATATTAAGCAGTTTGAAATAAAAGCAGGGTCCGGTCATAGAAGAATATTATTACAGTCAGATAAATGGACGTATAGGATAAACTGCATATTAGACCTAGACACTGATCATACAGACCAGACACTGTGTGTGGTAACAAACGTTCATGATGAGGTCATTAGTTATTTCAGAACACGGACACAGGGTAAACCAATTCATCAAACTCGGCAGAAACCCGTTCTGACTTACAGGCAGGTTACCCCCACACCTAAGAGTCTCAAAGACTCCGTTACCAGTACTCTTAAGAATTCCAAAGACGCTGCAGCTGTGAGGCTGCTTCATAAGGAAGACAGTGAGGCAGAGATAGAGGTAGCGGATATCCAGTGGCTCTACTGGGACGCTCGTCATGTCAATAGCGAGGATGAGACTGTTTCTTGTGTTCAACAGGACAGCAGATTTGCTGTCATCGTATGCCCTGTTCTCTGCTTAAGTGTTGTCCTTATCCTCTACATATACATTGTGCTTCAAGGAATACGTCATGCCCGTCGAGTTGTACTTGGGGTTTTGCTTTATCTGATAATGATAATATTTATTACTTATTCGGCCTTGTTTGCTAAAACTGAGTACTCTTGAAATGCTAAACATAGTGATGATAATACTTTTCCTTGAATATGAACTATGAACGACACATTTTACTACTACACATCCGTATAATGATGTTAAGCAATCGGGAAGTATCGATTTTTTTTTTAAAAGACTTGTAGTGCAAGATAATTTTGTTGCCATGGAAGGACGACCCCAAAGAAAAAAATTAGACCATGTGATGCCGGTATTTGCTGAATATTCTGTAATCTGCTAATCTGCAACATCAAAGTTCCCATTTAGTCCTGCCGCCCCTTCATCCTCACTCCCATCCCCCACCCTCACTCNCCTCCCCCGCACACACACACATACCAATGTACAATTGAACATCGATTATAGGTATGTTCTTGATGCATGAGAAACGTACATCTTTTCTTGAGGTGTACTCGTTCACGAGCCCACCTGAGTAAAGAAATGATAGAATAGTGATGAATCTGTGCTTGTGAATTTCATACTTAACCCTCTAGTGCCCACTGGTCCATCTTTGGCAACCCACACAACCCAGTGGTCCACATATGGCATGAGTGTTTCAGTGCCCGGAGGTCCAAACTTGAGCCAAAATTTTTCAACTATTAAATATTGAAATTGTTCAAAATCAATGTTTTATATGTATTTTCAGTGGCATTTGAAGTGTGTATGTAAATTAAATTTTCAGAATTTTCCTACCAGTATTTCTATGCCTGGGCACTAGAGGGTTAAGAACGAGGTATACTCAAATCTTGTAATGGTTACTCATTATGGAGGTCCCATCGTGTATCATAATTATGTTAGCACAAATGAAGAATAACAGAAGCCATACTGATCTGCAGAAAAAAAAACGCTCCACTGAAAATGATGAAGAAAGTAACAATGCTATAGGAATAACATTTTGACATCCTTCTCTTAGACTAGATATAATGACTGTCCGTGAGAAGCAGATGAAGAAATCATTTAATATTGAATTTAAGTATGATTTACTGAATTTTGCAACTTATCACTGTTTGAGAAAATTTCAGCTGGGTTTGTGACCATCTTGCGCTCCCAAATATTATGCGTGGCTCTCCAGGAAACAGAAGTCGCAGTTTAGGCTTAGTACAAAACGAAGTCACCGTCATCACATTCTATTCAACTCCTCTAAATTTCCACTTCGTAATTCTGCACATAAATTATGCCTCTGATTATTTTCCACATGAATCGAAATACATATTTATATGTTGAATTGCATGCTTTAAGCCATTTTTTCCCTCAAGTTTAAAATTTGTCAGTTCCCGGACTTACAACATGCTCGCCTCACCTTCTAATAAAGTTCAAAACTTGAGATAAAAACCATACTGTTTAGCATAAAGGAAGAATATAGACACAAAGGTATTTTGATTTTGAAAATCTGACCGTTGTGAAGGGGTTTCATGGACTACAGCACTTATTGTTGGGAGTCTTAATGCCGGTATGAAGATTTTTTGAGATGTTTACAGTGTTTTTTTAGGGGGGGGGTATTTATGTTTTGTCTTTTTTTATGTCATATTAGTAAGCTGTGAATGTTAATCAACTACTGATGTTGTCCAGCTATAAAAACAAAGTAGTGGTCAGCAATCGCTTGTGGCGCCTAAATTACCTTTTCGAATAAGTTAAAAATAGGTTTTCCACATGGCTAAACAGGTCAGCCGAGCCCCCCCCCCNAATCATGGCACAAAAAGGTCATGGCTGTCCACTTTTTATTTATTTTGTGGCTCTGATTTTCAATCGCAACGTTTGTTTATCAGTAACTATTAACATTTCACAGTCACCCACTCTTTCAAGACTCACTCTGAGACTATGTCAAATACAGGACTATTTGTCCTGGTTGGCTGTTTCGGAAAGGTGGATAGGCAATGGGACAGCACAAGAGACCAGTTTAACATCATTTGTTTATACTTGTGAAAATGAAGAGTACCTATGGTATAAAACTATGTGATGAGTGATCGTGGAAAAGTTTGAGCAAACATACAAGAAGCTACAAGAGGAAAAGGGAAGAAAAGAGAGGGAGAGAAGAGAGAAAAAGAGGAAGACTATATGTGAAGGAGAGAGGTTGAGTTTGTATGTGTTTGAGGGGGAGAGAGAGAGAGAGAGAGAGAGAGAGAGAGAGAGAGAGAGAGAGAGAGAGACCGTGTCCACAATATGAACATTGTAATTGTATGCATTTAACTTAAGCTGTGTTGTAAGTACCTTGGCATAACATTCCATTCATAATGTGCTCAGTCCATCTGTCTGTAAAATGGGTACCTGGCTATGGGCAGGGCAAGAGACTACTATTATTACAACTATTACTGCTATTGTTATGACTACCACAACTACTATTGTTACTACTATTACTGTTACTATTACCACTACTGCCACTGCTGCTACCGCTACTTTTACGACTACCACAACTCTATTGTTACTATTATTACAGCTACTACTGCCACTGCTTCTACGGCTACTACTACTATTACTGCACTACTACCATTACTACTACTTCTGCTGCTACTATTACTACAACTACTACTATTACTAAACTTACTACTACTACTGCCATCACTATTACTCATGCTACTATTACTACCACTACTACCACTATTACTATTACTACTACTACTACTATTACTACGACTACTACCACTATTACTATTACTACTACTACTACTATTACTACGACTACTGCTACTACGACTATTACTACCACCACTACTACTACTATTACTACCACCACTACTACTACTATTACCACCACTACTACCACTATTACTATTACTACTACTATTACTATTACTACTACTATTACTACGACTACTGCTACTACGACTATTACTACCACCACTACTACTACTATTACTACCACCACCACTACTACTATTACTACTACTACTACTACTACTACTACTACTATTACTACCACTTCTACTACTACTGCTACTATTACTCACATTACTACTACTGATACTACTACGACTACTACTACTACTGCTACTTTGACCTCTGTGATCACCATTACCACAAGCTGTGTCAGACACCTAACAGCCTTGGCCATTCAACCACTGAACCTTTTGTAAATACAAAGGGTTCCCTTTTAACTGTCGAGACTCGCTAACGTTCAGACTTCTAGTGTGTTTACATTTTATTACCCTAAAATTGCCCCTTTCATTGGGAACATTCTGCAACTTTTATACCGCTGTCATAATTGATACCGAATATTCTAAATGGCTCCAAAACCAAAATGCAGGTGGGGTAGGAGAAGACACAAACTGAATCTCGAAAGACGTAATTTTCGATCTACTTTTTTTTTATGATTAAAATTTTATAGAAGAAAGTAATAGTTGGCACACCCTCCACAGTCGTCGGATTTAGCACTGTGTGTGGTTTTTGTTTTTTTTGTTTTTTGTTTTTCTTTCCATTGATCAAGTCTCGGTTTAAAATGTGCTCGTTTCAAAGCATTGAAGTTGAAGACGCCTTTGGTGCGTTTCAAACCACCATTTTACCTTGACCTCTGAATAGTGCCGTAATGGCTTTTCAAAGTGGTTTAAAAGAAATTAATCTTACAAACAGCATGAAGGAACGTAATTTGAAAAGATGTAAAATCAAACAAACAAACAAACAAAAAGGATTCATTCAGCTACTAGTCTAAGCCTAGAAGTGGGCGAGTCTAGATTAGTTGAAGGAGATCCTTGCAATGGCGGACTGAACGAGGACATTTCCACAACTAACCGGTTTTAGGCGGAATAGGATGGAGGCAACCTTCATGAAGAGGTTTCTGCCTAAGAAATTAGACTATTACACGTCATGAAGGTATGAGAGAGAGAGACAGAGAGAGAGAGAGATAGAGAGAGACATAGAGAGAGAGACATAGAGAGAGAGAGACATAGAGAGAGAGAGACATAGAGAGAGAGAGAGACATAGAGAGAGAGAGAGAGAGAGAGAGATAGATAAGGAGATGAGAGAGAGGTTTAAGGAGAGAGAGTGAAAGAGAAAAGTGTAAGGAGGAATGAGCGAGGGTGGGAATGATGGAACAGTGGTTTTGGAGGAGTGAGAGAATAATATATTACTTGTTCAACATAGTTATCATACTTCCTCACTCTTGTTGTCTGAATTTAATAAACCTATTGCCACTGTTATTGTTGTTGTTATTACTATTATTGTCAAACTAGACTAGACTAGCTTAAAGAGGATGTGTACACGATCAACGAAACCTCTGCAGGTAGAAATGGGTATAGCTCAGATATGAAATGAAAAGCTTCTTTCCAAAAACTCAGTAAATGCACATGTCGTTGAAAAATGAGTTGGGTGGTGGGTGTATTCAAAGGTGCATTTCTGTATTAATTCATTCAAAACTTAAATCGAGCTCAAAATCTGCACTTCTTCAAATTTTACGTCATTTAACAATTTTTTACGTCATTTATATTAAAAAATATAAGTGTGAAGAGCAATCACTGTAATCTTATTTCCCTTTATTTAAAAAATATTCAGAGACCACATACCGAGTTTTGGAAAAAAAAAAACGCGCTTCAAATTTCCATGTCACTGAGCACAAATAAATTGTCACTTTGTAATGGTACTACAATCAGGGGACTGCCCAAAGCCACCATGACTTTGCGCATTACAAGAAAAAAAAAGAGAGGCAAAAATATTACTACGACAACACAGCCATTTTAATTCAATTCTGTTTATTAGCTCTTGCAGAATTCTGCACAAGAGCAATTCAAGAAAATGGAATCCTGCAATTTCTGTTTAAATCACTGGATGATCGCAGCTTTAGGGCGAAGATATACTAAGTCCGGTTTGAAGACAACAAATGAAGGAGCATGCCATAATTACAAATAAGCTTAAAATAGAGGAGATGACGGACAGTAAGGTATACTAACTCCAGCTTGCAGACACCTGTTTGAGGACAGCCGGATTGAAGTGTCGCATGTTGCATTCTATCCTTCAAGACGGACGACCCGACGACCGGAAATGACTAATAGCTGTAGGCGGGACATAAAATCGCAAAATCTAAAATGTCAAAATATACATTAAATCCTATTTTGAAGGCTAGATTTGATTCCCGCGCACTCGAAAACCCCCGGGTGCGAAGGATGTGTGATTTTCAGCGTATTTTAAAAAAAAAAAATTTTTTTTTTTACACACACGCTAAAAGCCTTTTTCCCCATGTGTAGGTTACTGTCACTGTTGCAATAAGGTGTATCTTCATTCCAACTCTTCTGTGAACGTTGCAAAGTTCTGTTCTGCTTTTTAAATTTTTCCGAAAAGTTAATAAATTTTTATTGTGCACATTTATCTCAAACAATGGCTTCGTTTCCACCATCAAAAGAAGAAGCCCTAATTAACGCAGTGGAATCTCGACCT
>JAWQUT010000034.1:1358381-1378704 GCA_033807755.1 Ellobium chinense
AACAACAACAACAACAGGAAAAATTCGGGAAGGCGCTCGCGATTAGAATCTTGCGCAGAACAGAGAGAAAGAAAAAGACCACAATCAGGGTGGAGGGTTATATAATTATTTATCGCTCAGATTAAAAAAAAACAAAATCTAAAAACATTCTTTCTAGACACTTCTTTTGAATGCAATACACAATGCATAAAGGAGAACTGACTCTGTGAGGCAAGTCTCAAGTGCTTCATGTCTTATCAGTGTAGAAAACTAAAGCTGACGACGTTGTATTGTGAGTGCTTGTAAATGCCTCATACGATGAATTACAAGGTACGAAAGTTATGTTTGAACATTTTACAGAACATTTTGGATTACTTAAATTGAAGGTCCGATAACCTATATATATATATAGATTACGCTTGGCACGGTCTTTGACTTGGCTACACTTAAAATGTTCTCCACGCCCGTTGGTTAATACAAATGTAACATAATGTGTGACCTATCAGGTTAGTGCTGTACTAGCTGATGGTACGCGACTCACAAATTTATACCTCCCATCAGACCAATGTTGAGTAATATTTAGGTAGTTTTGATGCATTTTCAAGATACTGTACTTAAGTTCACCCACGATGAGGTAGGGTTGAAAATTTTTAAACAAAACAACATTAAATAAATTTGTACTTTTATTCGGTTATTTAATCTCTGGCGTAAGTTTTGTGGCAGTTAGTGAAGACCTTGAATATTATTACTCTCCGCCACTGTTTGTACTATAGGTCTACATAACTCTTACAGATCACTGAGTCTCCAAACCTTCAAAATTACTAGATGCCTCGTTCACTGTTTAATCTTGAAAACATCAGTTGTTGGTGTTTTTTTTTTTCTTGGTCATTTTATAAGTTGTCAGGTTCTTGCATAGCGCTAAAGAATTTTGTGACGCATTATTAAATGAAGTCTGTGCAGTGCAGGGTAAAGTTTGACTCAGAATATAAAGAAGTTGTCACTGGTATCCAAACATACAGAGGCCACGTAAAAAAAGTTGAGATCCTTTTTGTTCAATGCATTATTTTGTCTTTCAGCTTTGCCTCATCTCCTTAAGACGACCATAATAATATATATAATCTTTATTATAGCCATTTAGAGTAAAAGAAGTATATCTGACAAAGCCTTGGTTTAGATTTATATTGTCACGTGAAGAAGTACCGGGAGGTGGAGAGTGCAGGGGTGGGGTTGCATGGGTAATTTTTGAAGTCAAGAGCCGCCACCTCACACATTATAGTTACTATTTGATCCTGGCATTCATATCACTTTCACTGAACCATTTGCAAGTACCTATTAACTTTTTACAAGCTGGTTTACAGAGTCCCAGTTTTTTACCTGGCCCCAAACTCCTGAAAGAAATTCATTCATTTCATTCTTAACTGCAGCGTTAATCGAACATTGAAGAGATTCCTTTGCTTTATTTGTTGGGCAACACTCCAGAAGTCACAGGCTAAAGACTAAAATGTGGGGCATAGTAGACTTGGTGTGATTGAAGTACC
The DNA here is from genome assembly GCA_033807755.1 of Ellobium chinense. Taxonomy (NCBI): domain Eukaryota; kingdom Metazoa; phylum Mollusca; class Gastropoda; order Ellobiida; family Ellobiidae; genus Ellobium; species Ellobium chinense. Next base: position 1,359,899 of record JAWQUT010000034.1, read on the forward strand.
GAGGTCATAGAATAAAAGCAAAAGTAGGGCGTCTTGATTACCTGGGCTTATCTTCAAAGGATTTAATAAGTTTTGCCAGCGTGACTTCCAATGCCTACTGTATATTACATTATGTGCAATGTGCACATTGTCGTCAAGCGTCTGTGGTGAGGTACGAGGGTGGATCTAGAAAAAAAAAAAGAAGACGCCTTGTCCAGATTTTTTAAAGGGAAGGCACTACCCTTATCCAGAGACTGTAATGCACATGACTTGGTGTGCAACTTATCCCCATGAGTGTACTGGATTTCTATACAAAATTGCTCACCAACGTGCTGAATGGTGCAAGATCATTCCCTTCAGGGTGATGATCTTAGAACAAGTGTCATTAGCTATGACACCAGTTGTTCGACACCAGATTTCACCCACATATCGTAGACACCTTTATGCGTGATCCTATGAAGGCTTTATATTATTTTTTGTCTTGACGCAGAATTATCTGAAACTATAAACACCCTTTGATTTTAAAGGAAATAACTATTTATCTAGACAGGAAACTCGGGAAAATCCTTCATAGGATCATGCATAAAGGTGTCTAAGAGACGTGGGTGAAATTTAGGGGTGCGCCTCGTTTCATCGACAAGATTCTCTCTATTGTTAAAGAAGATCAAAGGAGAAGGATTACCCTCTCGAAAGCACACTACAGGTAACCTCGTTTCATCGACACTCGCCAGTAGACAGTACTCGATCTGTCCATTTAAGAAAAAAAAAACCAACAAAAAACTTAGGTATACGAAACTGGCCAACAATTTCTTTCCAGTGTTAAGAAATTATAAGAGTATTTAGGTACTAAACATCCCCATCTGCGTTTCACGGGCTTTGAACCGTGATTGGCATGGCCGCATTAAAATGTTGATTTTATTGATGATGAAATTAGAGAGTAGATAAAAATGAATATTATTTACAGAATTTACAATTTTGGAAGTAGTATTGTTTTTGACATGCTGCTTAAACAGTCTATCCGTGTAATGTGACCCTGATAATATGTTTCAGCTGAACACCTAATTTTAGAGGCATGAGAACCTCAATTACAATATTAACACGCTGTCAACTTTTAAAAAGCCGTGATCGAATTTAGTAATAGCACTCGATTACAGCATAAGTACTGCATGGGTATGAAGCCTTTAATCTTGTGATAACAATGGTTGTCGATGAAACGAGGTGAATTGTCGGCATGTGTCGATGAAACGAAGTTAATTAAGAAGGCGTGTCGATGAAACGAGGTGCGCCCAAATTTAGTGTCACACAACTAGTGCCATAGCTAATGACACTTGTCCTAAGATCATCACCCTTGAGGGAGAAGAATGCACCATTCAGCACTTTGGTGTGCAATTTTGTATAGAAATCCAGTGCACTCATGGAGATAAGTTGCACACCAAGTCATGTACATTACAGTCTCTGATTAAGGGTGGTGCATTCCCTTAATCCACTGCACCATCAGCAGTCCTGTATAGCACATGGCCGGTGACTGGCCACTTCCGTACTTTCTCCGTTAATAATCCGTATTTCCTGGTTTGTTGTTGTTGTTGTTGTTGTTGTTGTTGTTGTTGTTGTTGTTGTTGTTGTTGTTGTTGTTGTTGCTGCTGCTGCTGTTGTTGTTGTTGTTGCTGTTGCTGTTATTGTTGTTGTTGTTGTTGTTGTTGATGATGATTATGTTGTTGTTGTTGTTGTTGTTGTTGTTGTTGTTGTTGTTGTTGTTGTTGTTATGGGAGAAAATAAAACACCCTCATCTTCAACTGAAGCATTTATTTTGAGTCTGTCTCCGAAATTTAGATTCTAGAACAGCCGCGACAGCTTAGGCTTGAAGCACAGGCACTGATCATTTCCAATCACACACAAAAAAAAAATTTCAAACCTCATTTTGATCAGCTGCAAGATAAAGTCTACACTCCTCTTTCAAGATTACCAGTTACGCTTAGAGGGATAGGAGTACGAATTGCCTCACATATTTAATATGTTCACATTATTTTTTTTTTAATTACACTTTAAACGGTGTAGGCTATATTTTTCCTTTCGCCCGACATTTCTAAGAAAACACGGCTGGAATGTTTCGTGCTGCGTTACGTCAAAAAGCGAAGTAAGCTAGCAGACGATTGGCTCAGACGGTTTCTACATACGCTCGGACCAAACGTATGCTAACTTTTCTCCCTTTATGACATCACACAGCATGAGCAATGGCGGTGTACTTAAGATAAAAATCTCGACAATCCAGAGATGTTTTCTTAGAAATTGTCAAGCTGAAGGACAATTTACGCAGTTTAATATTTTCTTTTAAAAAAAACTGCGAATTTTTTAGAATGTGAAGCAAATATCTACCCCTGTCCCTATAATGCGAACTCTTAAAACGTTCCATGAATATTGTAATAAGCGTTTGCGTTTTCTAGTATTCTAATAAGCGTTTTCTAATGTATTCATCTTACATCTATGAGACACATCGCAGAGCGTAGCATCCATATAGCTTTTACACAGCGTGGTATATGATAACAATATCTCATAATAGACTAGCTTCTAAAGGAGATGAGTTCACGCTATTTTAAACCAATCTCCAGCAACAATCCTATCTAAATGAATTTCTGGGTCGTTCACCCCAAAGCAGCAGTCTTTCAATCCTCGGCAGCCATCCTCTTTTTCCCATACAAAGCCATTATGCACTGAGTATCCGGTAGTGATCTTGCATTGAGGCGATCGCTTGCTACAGATATCCTACTAGAAGCAACAGAGGAGAAGGAAGAATGGCTGTTGAGAACTGTTGTAGAATACTGCTTCACTCTTAGGTCGAGTTGTTGGAAGGTAGCCTATTTTCTAAGTCAAAACCGGTCGAAGAGGATATTTGAGAGCTTGCACAATATAGTAGACGGGATCTATTACCATCGTACGAATTATATTCCGGTACTTCCATCTGCGCTGAATGCACCCGTAGTAGCGTTCAATAACTTGTAGATTTAATGTAACTCTTATGGTGGTAAGAGATCTCATCGTTAACCCTTTGGCAACGCAATGTGCGTCAAGTGCAGATGTCACTAAATTACTATGGGCTCATTAGCGTGTACGTAGGAATTTAGTGTATGTTTTCGTCGGAACTACGGGAATTACTTTCCTTCCTCCCTGTGCGTCATACGTAGCGAAGGGGCTGTTAATGCGCAAGCTCTCAATTGTGTGAACCAGTGACAATTTCTGTTGCCTTGTTTGTTACATAGTAAAATGGAAGGCGGTGTAACTCAGATCTGCTTTTAAGTTACTGTCTATGAAATGGAACTAGCGCGACCGACGTTACATGTCGCTGGTTGCAGGTTAGACTGTATAAGACTGTTCGAATATTTTTTAAACATTAACCAAGTATTCGTTTCATGTCGCAAGCGCGGGCAGTTCAGTATTACATTTATCGTATTCTGTGCAAACAAAAGGTGCAGTTGCTTATTCAGTAACGGAATGCTATCCAGGAGCGACCTCTAGACGCTCCCTCTTTCTCCCACGCCAACGTATCAAATAATTTCTTCAAACCGATTTAGATCTAGTCTATCCCAAGCGCAATCAACACTACAAAATGTCGAAAAGCAGCGAAGAGTCTCATAGCCGAGGCAAAACTGAAGACTCAAAACAACAGGATGTACTGCCGCACTTCCATAGGTGTGTTTGTGTGGTTCCCGCAGGGTGGTAAAAGGGTCCGTCCTCAGCAAAGGAAATTCTTATCAATATCAGTCTCTAGTCTAGGCAAGCCAAGATGGTTGCGGCTCAGGCGGACTGACTTGCAAGTGGTGTTTGTTATAATTATATCTTTGTCGCATCCATTAGCAAACATGCCGCCGTTGGTTCTTGCCACACCCCCTCCGACACGACCGATCATAGGATATTTCTTTAACAAATTTGAAACCGAAGATAGTTAGCGTCATGTTTCGAGCTAGCTCGTCAGTGATGGCAAAATACTAGGATCTCTAACGAACAACTGGAGGTGAGTATCCTTCCTCACTGTCACTAGCTCAAACTAACCAAAGACATACTCCTGATACTCCTTTGCCAAGGACCGCCCACAGAGTACAGGGTCAGCCTCTTTCGCGACGCTGCAAGGACCAAATGTAGCCCACAAGTAACTTACCATGACGTGGGTAAGAGCTGGCGGTATATTCCTGACTCGATTGGTCCTCGGGCAAAAACATTTAAAAAAAAAAAAATTCTCAATGGAACTTTTTTACTAGTTTTTGGATTATTTTCCGGGATCCATAAAAAGGAATCTGAGGTTTTCTCAAGTAATACACTTTCCGAGTACAGGAAATAGGGCAAGATCAGCATATGCTGAACGTATTTTTTTTAGGGAGGGGGTGGGGGGAGAGAGGGAAAGGGATTTTGAAATTTAAGGATCGAATCTTGCGATCACACAGTCTGGAGATATCACTGCTTCATGAGCCTCACCTTTAACCCCACGAGTCCAAGACTACTCGTTACAAGATCGTTCTGGCTCTTTGCTGTAGCCATGTTTCTGGGTAAATGGGACCGGAGTTGTTATGTGCATCACAGCCTAATAGTAATAGATCAGTAGGGGGAGAGTGAGAAGTGGTCTATGGGGAGAAGTGGGCCACCCTCAGAGAGCCAAATATTGTGGAGGTATCCTTTTTGGCACCATAAGAAAAAAAACTTTGAAAACGAGTCTCCTTTCCAGAAGAGTTCCGACAGAAGCATTTGCGCCATTATCGAGAGAGTGACCAACAGCTGTTCGTTTTGGCTCGAAAAAGCTGGATTTTCTTTATGATTATGTCTGAGATTGAAATACAATAATCTGAATAGATTTTATCTTGCATTATGGCATGTTATCGTTAGAAAATCAAACCAAACCCCCTGGACCACTTCTCCCCAATGGGGGGGATCACTTGGACCACTTCTCCCTAATGAGTGGACTACTTCTCCCTATGGTGGACCACTTTACCCCACTTTTTCATGTCTTTATGATTGATCATTTGTACCTTTATCCTCAATGAGAATTTCACTGGGTATGACTGCTTTTTTAATCAAATAAACAAGCTTTGTATTGGTAAAAAAATTATTGCCTCATCTCTTGTAGTTTACCTGTAGTTGTGAATTTTGTGAAAAACGTGATTTGGTGGACCACTTCTCCCCATTCTCACCCTATTACATCTATTTCTTCAGAATATCCTTGACGAATATGCGCGCTCATGTGTGTGTGTGTGAGGAGGGGGGTGTGGGTGTGTGTGGGTGTGCGCGCGCGCATGCGTGATGACCCTTTTTTTGTATGCAGGTGGTTGTGTGAGCGAAAGAGAGACCGAGTGACTGAGAGAGAGAAAGAAAGACGAGAACGCAAGAATCGCAAGTAAGCCACGTGAAAATGAGCGATAGCAAGTGTATGAATGAGATCATGAGACTATGTAAAAAGGAGAGTATTATTATTTATTGTAATTATTGGCAAGTTTGTGATTAGGCAAAATGCCTAATAAACTCAAATTGAACTTGAACTTCAACTATATACATGTATTCTCGTTTGTCTGACAGTTTCTGAGAAAACATTCCAGGAATGTCTGAATTTTACCATGCCTGCTGCCTACTGCATGTTGTCTAAATGCAAGTTAGCAACCAAATGATTAGTCCAGATGGATTTGTAGTTTTCTTAAAAAGGACATTTTACTTCCCTTTCCCTACTTGACTCAGGTGTAAATGAGTGTCTGGTTTTAGAGCTGAGGGGACCGGGGTGCTGCACCGTGAATGACTGGCAATGACTTGTTAGATGTTTCATTTCTAATATTGTGTATTTATATGTATGATGTCGTCACCGTCTCCTAACACTGTCGTAACTGATTTTTGGTAGATTTGCATTTACGACAGTATTAGGGGACGGTGAAAATGTATTCTGTTTGATATGTTCGCATTATGGATGAGGTGTATAACATTTTATGGCAAGTTCCTTATGGAGCAAATTGAAATCCTATTTTCATATCTTTTTAGAAGTAGAATTTACTGCACACCATCACAATTAACAAATTTTGCAGTATCCATAGGACTGATGTGATGGAACTTTCAATAGGGACTTGCAAAATTGTAACGTCAATGACAGAGGTCTTTATAATCACGTGTCACCATCGTGGAATTATCTCTCCCCAGGTTAGGTTTAAGAGCAGAGTTAAGTTGAAGTGCAAGGATAAGGATGGACAGTCTTGAGATAGTGTTCCAGGACTTTCTAGAAGTTGCTTTCTCTTTTAATACCTAGTTCCGTTAGCTGTAACTTACAGAGAAGCTCAGGATTATACCCAATAGACATATTATGACACTTGTAAAATCATGGCATTCTTCATTTGATTGGTCCTTGGGCAAAGAAAAAAGATAGAGAACTTTCAGTTTCCTTTTTCATTAGTTTTCTTTTTCCGGATGATTTTTTGCCAAGACCCATAAAGAAGCATTTCATTGTGTTTTCTCCAGGTCATGTGAGTAGGGGGAAACATTCACCATTTTGTTATAAATTTGAGAGGGAAGATAACAGCAAACAAGTCTTGTTACACAGCAATGACCACCTGACAGACTGTGCTCAGACCACCAACACTGTCGGTTTCCATTTCAACTTCAAACAACAAAATATAATTTTAACTTCATTTTATTTAGGTCAATGGCCAATCACAATACAAATGCATGTATTCCACAAACATGATAGCATGAAGAATTTTCTACAATTAAATCACATTCTCTTGTCATCTGTTTGTCTGTTTATTTGCCTGTCTGTCTGTCTCTCTTTCTTCAATCCTCTTGTCTCTTGCTATTTCTTTTTAACCCTCTAAGATCCAAGAGTGAACATACCGTTAGAAAATGTATTTTTACATGTACTGAGTAAAGAGTGCACATGGCTTTGTTTAATGCAATATTAGAGACAAACGTTTAAACATCTAAGCACAGTTATCATTCTGTGGTCACAGAGGCCATATTGTACGAGTATAGTAGGCTGGTTCTTTGAGGACTACCTTTTATCATAATTAAATATATTCTCCAAACTCATGTGCCAAATATGGAACAGCAGGCCCTAGAGGGTTAATCAAGATCTCTCTCTTTCTCCTTCACTCACACACTTTTGGGTATCTTTATCAATATCAGCAGACAATGTTCTATGATAATGTCGAGTATTGTAAAACAAGGTGGTCATGTGTATCATATATCACAAGATAATAATCTTACATCATCCAAGAATCCAGGCGGACCCCATGAAGTACCATGTGGGTGTGTTCACTCCACGGCTCCAAAGAGGGGCAAGGTAAGGAATCACTATGACATGTTGGTTTCCCTATTTGGGCATGTAAAGCTTCAAACTGTTCATATTCTCTTTGAAGTGTGATGGTGGACGGGTGGTCAGAAAGATCATGCGGCCCTTGTAGTTGGTCAAGACAATGCTGCGGCAGTGAAGATGTAGAGCAATATGACGCACCTTGGCCTGGCGAACTTTCAGCAGTTCAAGCATTTCGGTGTGCAATTTCTGAAAGAAAATTACAGTGACAGGTTGACAAAACAGTCTCTGTTTTCAGTGGTTGTCCTAAACTTAGAATCATTTTATATCATATCAATCATGTTTATTATCTTGATAAAACGGATGACACTATAGTACTACCAGACTAGGTGTGGACAGGCGCACTGATGCTAATGGTAATATTTGGGCTTCCTTTTAGAAATGTTTACTGTATCTAATATTGTAATAATAACAATAATACTAATAATACCTTACATTTATACAGTGCTCTTTCTCCTGTTTAATAGTGCTGAGACCAACACATTAGTTAGTCGCCTTCCACACGAAAGGATGTATCCCTGTTTTTCACGTTTTTAAGGAGAGCGATTTACATCTGATTCGATCATATTGATAGTTAGCTTAAGCCCTTAGGAATTTTATGCTATATTTTCGTTACTATCTGAGCTAGGGATATGCCGTTTCGTGTGAACATAGTTCTGAGATAACACTACGTACCGATGGTGATAACTCAAAACCGTCAAAAATCGGGATACGCCCTTTTGTGTGGAAGGCGACGAATTCATCCTCTCAACAATCGCCCTTCTATTCATTTCATTCACCCAAACTCTCTCTCTCTCTCTCTTTCAGAAGAGCGCTAATTCATAAACATTCCACTGCTAGGTTTCTCATCTGACAGACCATTCAGAACAAATCCAGGTTTGAGCAAACACCCTTATCTACATGTATTTTGAGCACACAAGGAGAATATCTCATCACTCCTGTGGCAATGTGATAATTTGTCAGATATAAAAGAGCAGAACGGCACATGTTTCAAAGGGAATGTTAATCTGTGCATGTGCAGTTTGTTTGCTTGTACTGATATTACAGCAATGATAAATTAATATGATATCAATGACTGTACAGCCTAAGATTAGTGAAACTCATGCACTGTTATCGAGGCCCCAATGTAATAATAACCTCATGCAAAACACCTATGGTATGAAAACTGTTTTTTGGCATCCCTCAGAATGTGTTAATAAATGTAGGTCCAGTAAGCAGTTAGTATAAAGTTTGAAAATAAAATACAACTTAAGGAATTTTAATTCTCTCAATTGTACTTAATAGTTTTCTTTTGTCGAGGCTGGAGACCAATGCCAAGGGAGTTAACTTCAGAACTCCAAAAACATTCAATATAATGCCTTGCAAACCAGTGAAAATGAGAGTTAAGTTGCTTTGTGACTATCTCAGTTTATTGGTTTTATATCACAGTTTCATAAGTGTAATTTTATACACTGTATTTCACTTTTTGAAGTTGACTCTGATCATTTGGCAGTGCATACGTTTCACTGCTCACAATCATTCTGAATGAAATTGATGAGTGTTATTCCAGAAGGCACTAAGTCCTATTTACATTTTTTGTCAGTAGAAACAAATTTTAAGTGAAAGACAGATGGAATTAAATATTAAATTCCTCTCTCCACATAAAGCAAAAGTATTTTAAGAGTAACTTTAGAGACATGTTAAATGAGATCTTTGTAAACTCATACATTAAATAATGTTGTTGATAAATTGTGCGATTCTGCAACCCCTTTAGAAAAAACGGCAATATTTTACCAGCTTGGTTAATGTGGACTAAGCTTGTTTTGAAGCATCAGCAAAGCACAGGATGAAAAGAGAGTAGGAATGCCTTGGTGTGAAACACTTAGCTAAATTTTCAACAAAAGTGGACTTAGTACCTTTTGGAAAAACGCTATTCAATTATTCTGAATGAAATTGGACCTAAGCCACCACCAGTTATTGACCATTACATCTCTTTGGTTACATCATAATGGAGGAAAGTAACATAAAATCTTTCAAGAACAGAGTTACTTCAGCTCCTTGAAAATGTTTATCAAGACTGTACAAATAAATTCACAATTCACAACACATCAATCATCATGAAAAGAGAATAAGAGAACAAATGAAGAGTAGCATCACACTATGTATAATATTGCAAAGAGTGTGGAGCAACAGTCTGTGGCCTGGCGTTTGGAAGTGAACTGTTATCCATTGGTTGGCATTTTAATCTCACAAGATTTAGGACTTTTAAGAGNGGGGGGGGGGCAGGGGGTCCTGAAATTGAATTTTCACTTCAAAATATCGATTTTGAGTCTTTGCTTTTTCAAGTACCTCAACCATTTGACTTTACGAATACACGAAGCTTATTGACATATTTTGCATGTTTTACCCGTCATAATGACTGTTTTTAGGCAGGGAGGTCATGGTAAATTGACAGGAAAATAGCTTCAGATGGCTCAAAAAGAGCTAATCTGATCTGCTACCACAATCATCTAATCGCCCATAATCAACTCTCAATCACTCTCAGGACCCCCCCCAAAAGACCAAATGATGAAAAGTAATGATTTTCAAGACCAATCAAGGTTTAAATCCCAAATTCATTTTCAAGACTTTCAAAGATTTTCAAACAAGCTTCCTGACCCTGAAGAAGGGCTGGACTACATCTACAAAGACAAGTATGCTCATACCTGTGGAGCCAACTTGGAGAAGTTTGAATACTTGTGATCCCCAAGTACTGGAGTGTTGAGTCCGCTGGCTAAGTGAACCCTTATCTGATGCTGCACATTGTCTGAAAAGAAAGAATTACAATGAGGTCAGTTCCTACCTCACTGAACACAATCCAGTGATAAAACGAAGACACACATCGTCGCCCATCCCACAAAGGGGCGTATGCAACATTTTGGGTGTTTTGAGCTGAGACTACTTTCCGAAAGCCGAGACCGAGGTCTATGTGCTTATGAAGAAGAATTTCAACAGCTGTAATAGTTTCGAAGATATTAAACATTTACTGATTGGGCGTACGTTATCAATTCTGAATCTCACTGAAAACCTAGCAAATGTTGCATACGCCCCTTCGTGTGATGGACGACGACATACAGTGCTATACAAAACACAGTCAAGAGTTCCCTTAAGACCTTTCCTTCACAAGTCTCCACTTGGTGTTGGTAAATTGCCATCCTTTAACTTCATAACTACTCATCAGTGTCAACATCACATAGCAACAGGAGCGATATTCTTTATATACTGTATTTTAAAACTGTGAATAAAAAAAATTTTTCTCTATGTGTCATATGGAGGAAAATGTTGAAACAAAATAAATTTATTGACATAATTAACCCTAATAACGCCCTTTGCTAATATAATAGGCGATACAGTCACGCCCATGGGCCAAATGCCGTAATTCGACGATTTGATCGGCGTATTTGCAGGATGAGATTTTTCCTAGTTATATCCCCTTGACTGCCTCAGGACTTCTTCCGTTTCAACCGGAACTGAATAAGCTTTTGAATGATACCTCATTTGCATTGAAAAAAAAAAACCGAAACAGTGTCAGCTGGAGAAAGTGAAAGTATGCCGTTGACACCGACGCAAGATAAAGAGACTGCGTAATATCTTCCAGGTTTTTTATCCTGACGACAATGATAGCGACAAACGTAATGAAGTTATATATTTTTAGAAAGAGCATGAATGTATCGATCTAATGAGACAATAAACTTTGGACCTCATTGATTTTATTCACATATTTGGTGAGCCCAAAGACGACAGAAAAGAAAATTGTCGGCCATTTTGAATTTTGAGAAGTCATGTGATCATATAAATGACTTGAAGGTCATCAAAAGTAAATTTTTGAATAGATCACCCCATTGCCTTTCCAAAAATTTATACTTTTACACTAGTATAATTGACTGGCACTTCATGTAGAACAAAATAAAAACATGTTTTTTATATATATCAAATTCAGCAAAATTCCCCTAGCCATTTGGACAGTTGCACTGGGCGCTTATAAGGTTAAAGAGTGTATATAACCTAAACATTCCTGGATAATTACAATATTAGTATGGACTTGATAAGCAATGACCATAACGCAAGATATACTGATAACCTAAAAGATCATTCAGACTACATAATTTAGTGAAGGCAGACAGATAACATAGTTTTTTATTTAATCATAAGTATCAGCCAACAAAGTCATCATACAGTTTGATAAAGTCCTTTCCCATGCCACCGAGTGAGAAAATGTCCCACAGTGCTAATCTGTGTGTCACTATACGGTACATGTATGCAGAAAGAGGCAGAGTCTGAGGTATATTGTCACTGTGCTTCAAAAACAGCCTAAGTCATTTTTCACACTTCTCAGAGAATGTAAGAACATGTTATGGTAAAGCAAAAAATATCAGCATGTGTCTTTGTAATTGCCACTTCGGCAGGAAAATACTGACGCACTTAACTTTTATATCATGTCAATCTGGGCCTTGATCTCATAAAGAACATGGCGCCTTTAAAGATTTTTTTTCAAAGCACAGCGACCATATTGTTCAGTATGGCACTGGTGTTGTAAAGGCAGTATTTGGCAAGTGACTATTGAGATAAAATTTATTGACTATATTGTACACATCCCAGTGCACATCATCTTCATTTTGGTGATTGGGCTGTTGAGCAATCTATATGTTTTGTTGAGTGATTGACAGGAAGATGGACATCAAGATACACAACTCCTAATCTTCTCTTACCCATACTTTGAAGACACTGCAATTCAGTCAAGCTGACTGCTATGTGATGTCTTACTGTGCACAGATATCTTTAAGAGTTTTATCACTGATAAGTAAAGTCACCAATAGTGACCAAGAGCCTGTCTCCAGAAGAGACAAAGAAATTTGAACTGTTGATCTAAATGAACACATCTATAGCCGGTAAGTATCTCTTGCAGAGAGTGACAAGCAGGCAATGGAAAGAAGGAAGGAAGGAAGGAATATTTTATTAGGCCATGGGCCAAAAAAACATTACATTGGCAAAAACATCAATGACAAAGACATGTGCCTTCTTTGTTATCACTTTTAACTATACAGTTTTAAACTGGTGAAATAGCCTGCCAAAGGACTCAAACCAAGATGGTCGGTGGACTTAGAAAATAAACATAGTAAGTTGCTAATACAGAATATTCTGTATAATCTCAATCTGGATGATCGCAGCTTTAGTCTAATCACAACATCTTCCACATAATAAATTGATATATTGTTATATGAAGTTGTAGTTCCTTTTAATAACAATTTTTTCATGCTCTCAAGGAATTGAGATTATGTGGAATTTACTGTTTTAACTCCAAGACTTTGGAAAGCAGGGCTTGTATTTCACCACAGTAACTTCTAACGGACAAATTAAATTTTCGAACTTCATCAACCTGGCACAAAACAGTATCAGTTACTGCATACAGCAAATCTGCTGTGTGTACTTACTTGTAAGAAGCTTGCACTCCACCAAGGCAGACTGAAGATGAGATTTCAACACCTTGTATTCTGTCACTGCTCTGTTACTGGGTGCTTTACTGGCCTGGCCCAGCAGTTTTTCCTCTTTGTGGAATCGTGGACGCAAAACCATCTGAGGAATGTGCAACAATAAAAATGAGGGAAATTCTAAATTTGATACTGAAGAAGATCCATGTATAGGATTGAAAATTTGATTAAACTAATTTCTTCATTTCATTTTGGATTGTTTCGTTACTACACTGTTGGCAAGTGAAGTGCTTGCTTCCTAAATACAAAAGATTTATCATTAGTCAAAACTTAAATGACAATCTCCTATCAGATGCACAGAGCAAAAATAGTGTTTCTGATTGCCCTTTTTTTGTATAATCTACTACCGATGGATATAAGCAACACCTTGACACTGAATGAAATGGTGAAAGTTCTAGACAATAACCTCAAACTACAGTATCAAAATCCCGAATAGGCATTTCTCTCCACTTTGCAGCCCTCTACCCCTTCCCCAATGTTTCCACCCATTATAAAATCATCTTGGCCTAAAACAATGTTATACATGTTGTTACTGTAATGGTAAAGCTAAATATTTTTCAATTTTAAGATAGTTCATTTTCTTATGAGGCACAGCACTTTTAAATGCAGTCCAGTCCAGGCAGGAACTGCTGCTGCAAATTTCTCTCAAATATATTCAGCATCTGTTAAAGTATCATACCAATAATAATTAGAATGTCAAGGAAAGAAGATGTTAAATAATACATGCTTTGCATTTTGACTACTATTAAATATTTTGACATTTAACTGTTTTAGACCAGTACATATGTGCTGGTTTAAAAGTCATTACTCGAGTACGACATAAATTTTAATGACAAAATTATGGCTATGAATCCTCTGTGTTGACATTATACCACATGTTAACTTTATTATATCGTGCCCTACAACACCCATGAAGCACATATCACATCACTTTGCTCTGTGCTGCTCAATGGTCATGCATTACTCAATCTGACCTTTCACACTGGCCCAAATAAATGTTGTGATTCGACATTTCCCATAACACAACAAACCTTAAATAAACAACCTAGTATTTCAGGCATGGTTCAGTTATATAAATCAAATTCTTATTTATCAACAAGCAATAAGTGTTGTGCAAAAACAGAATGCCCAAATATTTGTCATATACCTTCTGTTTCTGGTTAGAATTACCTGTCAGTGGTGCTTATCGTAGGGATCTTCCCCCACTGTGCACTGCGCATTGAGAGAACAGAAAGCTAGTGTAAGCCCACAAATGTTACCTTGTATATGTTACCAACTTTGGCCTCTCCTACAGGAATATCAATAATGCCAGCTGGGGGGTTGGGGACTCCTTTGGTGATGACCCAGTAACGCTGAATGACCTCGTTACTGTTGTTGTACATTGCTCTAAGTATGTAGGCTGCTTCAGGATTTCTGAGGAAAAACGATAAAAGGAAGACACACATGTTAAGGGCAATACAATTATATTATACAGACTGAAATTTTGATTTGTGACTCTAATGCCATCAGCTCCTGGATGCAAACCTCAAGGTAAAATGTAGTCAATGAAAATACATTCTCCAGCTATTACTTTCTCAGAGCAAAGATATTGATTGGGGACTCTTTAAACACTAAATATTGCTTTCACTGCTTAAATATGCAATATTGTATCCAAATTTCCAATTCTATTTTATCTTAGTATACCAGCCTCGAAAATATGTGAATGAACAATACCATAAATTCACATAATAAGAAAAGCCATGGCATTTAAAGGGTAATTAACTTGAAAATACTGTGACACACCAAGCGTGAAACAATGGCATCATGAGTGTCTAAATCTAAATCCCATTAGCTCTCATAATGCTAGGGTCCATGGCCTCCTTGTGGACAAGTGAACTTGATCATATCAGTGCATTATTCCATGTTATCAGCTCACTCTTTTAACTGCCAGCTGACCAATTTGATATCAACTGGGCCAGCCCATCATTCGTGTCTCTTGACCGGGTAGTGCAGGACAAGATAAAACCAAATTCCCAACACTAGTAGAGAGTAGTTTGATTGACTATATCTGGTTCTTATACCATAACACTTAACAAACTTTCCTTATTAATTTATTTCCAGCATGAAAGCACTGTCTATCATTGTCATTTAACATCTTGTTACCACTGAATTTAGGATTTAGTCTCCGAATGACATCTCAGTGCAAATTTGCCCTATTCTGAGCTGGAGTTGAATCATTATGTTAACAATGGATGGAATGTTTTCAGAATTTTTCCAGACACTAGCAGTGATTTCATATGGACAGAATGCTTTTCTAAACTAAATGGAAATCACTAAGTAATTTCTTTGTGCTCCCTGTCATGCTTGGTAAATGTGACAGTCCTTTGCAGGTCCATAGTTCCCCACAGCTTGGTACTGATGTCAAGAGGCTCTGGTCACAACTCTTCTTGGAGAGTTTGGTACTTCAGACAAGTCTACAAGACATGCAGGGGACTAGTTTACTTATACGTTCTCTCTGAAAATTGGAGACAGCAAAGTGTTTTGGAAGAACAAACTTGCGCTCTTGTGCATAAAAATCTGCTGCTCACCTGGCAAGTACGATGGTTCCTGTTACATCTCGATCTAGTCCCTGCACAAGGTGAAGATCACTGACATTGTGACCCCGTGACAAGAGTTCAGCCAACTTCGGCAAAATCTCTGTCACACTCAGTCTGTCACGTTGCTGACCTGCAAAAAAATGATATATATTGAAGATAAGGAAAATATTGGGACAAAATTATGAATGAGATGTTTAACACAGTATGACATTGTAAAACAATTTCCCTATGGGGTAAATAAAGTCGTATTCATTTATTATTTATTTATTTAAAATGACAGCTTTGAATGTTTTGTCAATTGCACAATTTCCATTTGTCCTGATACCATATTTTTATGAAAGAATATTTTATGACAGTCCATTAGTATAATGTCACAGTCATAGGGGTATTGCCTATCTCAGCGATAGAGAGATAGTGAGAATGTCTTGCAACAATATGATCATTAAAGCTGGATAGTGATTAAAAAGTACATTTTCTCCTTCATTTACAAAAAATTATAGTTTTAATCATATTAAAATCTGAAAACACACATATATATATACACTGTCCAAGGACCAACAGCAGGCTCCCTAGCATCAGGTTGAGTATTAACTTCTGTCATAGTATATGTCTTGCCCATTCACCAAGCCAGTCCAATCCTCTCATTTCTTTGTTATAAACTATACCACGAAATTGTGAAGCGTAATAGTCAGTGGTTTTTTTCCAGGTCTTATGCATTGGGGGCAGCATTCCCTTCTCATCCCACATTTAGATGTGGGAGTTTAGATTTTCCTCAAATTCTTTTCAGTTTCTGGGCGGGGGTGCTCAGTATGTTTTTCAATGAAGTGTTGAAGGGGATTTTGAAATTTGAGGAGTGAACCACATAATCCAGACGAAACTATGAATGTATCTAAAAACAAGCCAGTTATAAACCGCAACTTCAAAAGGATGCTATGATTTTGACAAATGTATATGTGAATATTGCATTTAATAATCTATAGATTTGTCAACATTATCAATTCAGGCTGACTAAGAGATGCTGCATCCCCTGGTTTATTTGTTTCTTTATGTGTAAATTTATCTATCAGTTACAAAATCTTCCATAGAGAGGATGAATCACTGTAAAAGATTAAACCTCAAGGGCATCATTCATCATTAAATGAATTTCATGATCTTTGTTGTCTTCAAAGCAAACACCCAGGACACACATGACTGTTGTACTTACTAAATGATGGAAGTCCATAAGGTTTGTCAATAGCAAGAAAGTCATCTGAAAATGAAAACACAAACAAAAGCTGTAGGTTTCCGTTCAACAACATGCAGTCATACAAAAACTGTAAGATGAACTAGAATGTCACTGGTCTGTCTCTTCCAGGGGCGCTGCCAGGGTGACTTTTTTTTTGTAATCTAGCACTTATATCCTATCGTTGTTTGTTTTATGGTAGAGATGGGAGGAGAAAGGGGAAGATTTAGACAATTAAAACAATTTGAAATAATAATAATAAAATGGTTTTTGGCTCCAAAAGAGCCAAATCTGGCAACCCTGGTATGGTCTAAACTATTTTTAACCTCTCATCACCAAAAGAGGAAAAAAACACTGTAAGTCATTCGCTGAGGAGATCTTGTGTAAAAAGAAACATAAAATGCAGTCAGAATAATGGGTTAGCAAATTTTTCTCTCAGATTATTTCCAACTTTTTAAAAAAGTTGTCCTCTTTATGTTGCCTTTGGATGCATTGCACTGTGGCTGTGGGAGCAGTGAATCTGTGAGACAGTGTATAGGATCTCAGACTACTGGCAAAGAAAACTATCTCCCATTGACAAAAATTGTACTGTAAATGCTTGTAAATGGCACATAGATGAAATAGGACTAAGGTGATCTTTGAACATTTTAGAAAATATGAAGATTAACTAAACTGTAATAGACACATAGATAGTATACTGATAATCTCAGATTCATAGATTCGATGGACACTATGCCTTTGGTCTCTTCTCTATTTAATAAAAGATGTAAACAAGAGTTGGACTACTGATAATAATCACTGATGACTAATGACCTACTTCAACAGAATGCAAGTAAGTGTCGGACTAAACGTCCAACAAACCAACTTCTACACATTTTAAGAATCAGTAATCAAATGAAACTTATGCAAACACACACTACTGATGGTCAAAGCCATGCCTTTTGAAAACACACCCACTTCACTTCATCATATCTTCCAAAGAACATGTTAAAACTTAGAACGGTGAAATGAAAAGATGCTCATGCTGGAATTATCCTGTGACTTTATATCAAAGCACAGCATTCTGTTAAGCAGAAAGTTTGCATTTCAGTGGAAGCTGGAATTATCCTGAATGCAATTAAATGGTGTAGACCGTAATGATGTCTTATCTTTTATCTTTCAATCTGTTCCCGTTATCAGAGAAAAAAAAAATGTTTATCTGAGTTGATGAGAAGAAATAATGTTTATCTGAGTTCACGATAAAACAAAAAAATGTTTATAAATCTGAGTTACCCTTTTTTCTGCTTGCTTTACCTCTGGCAGATAAACTCACCATGGTTGAAGATGATTTTGCTTCTCAGCATTCTCACCATGTCTGCGGAGGTCATGTTGTGCAGACTGGGCACCTGACTGTCCAGCACCCTGAAGCCTTTACTGTCTAGTTTTCGACCAGCGGTGGATGATTCTTCATCTTTCTCTTGGTGAAACAAAAAATTATGCAGAATGAAGATTTAATAAAGATTTACCTTTTTCATTCAAGTCCTTATATACAAGAACAAGAAATGCTCACTCAGTCACTGTGAGCAAAAATGCTGACTAGTACTGAAAATAAATTATAAATACAATTCTTGTGGGCATAGGTCTGTGCATAACATCATAAGTATGGCATAGGGCATACGTGCTTAATTTCTGTTTCTATGCTATCCAATATGGGATGCTCACCTCTGGCACAGATGGTCACTCATAACAAATATTATAGCAGCCTGTATACCCTTGAGATGAGTGTCACATCCATAGTACAGTCTATGGGTGGATTGCGTTTCTGCCCTAGTGCCACACTAGTGATGATATGTGATCATGTGAAGTGAGAGTATGTACAGTATTTTCTCCAGACCATCTAGTTGTAAGATTTATCCCTTAAATTTCAAAATCCCTCCATACACATACAGAAAGGTAACATTCAAGGTGTCATACTTTAGGGGCAAAATTTACATTAATTCTTGGCATCCTATGCTTCCATCAGAATGAGAACATTTGACCAAGTCAGTTCATTACACCCTGTTACTGCCTCATTGTGTAAGTTGCTGGCTGACTGCTTTGATATCAGGCGGGTATCTGTTATATAATACTTCTCTCAGTTAAACAGGGTATGACTGGATAATCCAATGCCAGCCAGCATTAACAACAGATACTGGTAGAGTGTACAGCTCCTGTGC
>JAWQUT010000034.1:1379423-1396923 GCA_033807755.1 Ellobium chinense
CGACATTCTCAAAACAGGGGCTTGGAGAGTTGTTATGCAAAATTTTATGTAAATTGGACCAGAAAAAAGTCAGATCGAAGGGATAGAGTGACGAAAACTGTGATTTTGAGATAATAAACGATAAAGATTACACGATAGATGCATTTGATAAAGGGTAATCATTTCCTTTTGCATCAAAATACACTTTTTGAGACAGGTATCATGAAAATAACTTCAGGATTCGATAAAGGACATGTTGCTGTTTAAAAAACTGCCTTAAACTCATTTTACACAATTTTACCCAATTTTACCCCTACAGGGTGCCGCACTTGCCCTTAACATCTTGTTACCACTGAATTTAGGATTTAGTCAGAATGACATCTCAGTGCAAATTTGCCCTATTCTGAGTTGAATCATTATGTTAAATATGGATGGAATGTTTTCAGAATTTTTCCAGACACTAGCAGTGATTTCATATGGACAGAATGCTTTTCTAAACTAAATGGAAATCACTAAGTAATTCCTTTGTGCTCCCTGACATGCTTGGTAAATGTGACAGTCCTTTGCAGGTCCATAATTCCCCACAGCTTGGTACTGTTTCTTGGAGAGTTTGGTACTTCAGACAAGTCTACAACACATGCAGCGGACTAGTTTACTTATAAGTTCTCTCTGAAAATTGGAGACACAAAGTGATTTGGAAGAACAAACTTGCACTCTTGTGCATAAAAATCTGCTGCTCACTTGGCAAGTATGATGGTTCCCGTTACATCCCGATCTAGTCCCTGCACAAGATGAAGGTCACTGATATTGTGACCCCGTGACAAGAGTTCAGCCAACTTCGGCAAAACCTCTGTCACACTCAGTCTGTCACGTTGCTGACCTGCAAAAAAATGATATATTGAAGATAAGGAAAATTTGGGACAAAATGACAGCTTTGAATGTTTTGTCAATTGCACAATTTCCATTTTTCCTGATACCATGTTCTTATGAAAAAACATTTTATGACTGTCCGTCAGTATAATGTCACAGTCATAGGGATATTGCCTGTCTCAGAGATAGAGAGATAGTGAGAACGTCTTGCAACAATATGATCATTAAAGCTGGATAGTGATTGAAAAGTACATTTTCTCCAGTATGTTCATTTACAAAAATTTATAGTTTTAATCTCATTAAAAACATGCAAACACATATATACACACTGTCCAAGGACCATCATGATATCGTCTCCCTAGCATCAGGTTGAGTATTAACTTCTGTCATAGGATGTTTTGCCCATTCACCAAGCCAGTCCAACTCTCTCATTTCTTTGTCATAGATTATACCAGGAAATTGTGAAGCTTAATATTCAGTGTTTTTTTTCCAGATCTTATGAGTTGGGGGCAACATTCCCTTCTCATCCCACATTTAGATGGGGGAATTTAGAATTTCCTCAAATTCTTTTCAGTTTCTGGGCAGAAAATAAGGGGGGCTCAATATGTTTTCAATGAAGTTTTGAAGGGGATTTTGAAGTTTGAGGAGTGAACCACACAATTCAGAAGAAACATTGCATGTTATCTGAAAACCAGCCAGTTATAAACCGCAACTTCAGAAGGATGCTATGATTTTGACAAATGTATATGTGAATATTGCATTTCATAATCTATGGATTTGTCAACATTATCAATTCAGGCTGGCTAGAAGATGCTGCATCCCCTGGTCTATTTGCTTCTCAATGCGTAAATTTATCTATCAGTTACAATCTCTTCCATACAGTGGATGAATCACTGTAAAAGATTAAAACTCAAGGGCATCATTCATCATTAAATGAATTTCATGATCTTTGTTGTCTTCAAAGCAAACACCCAGTACACACATGACTATTGTACTTACTAAATGATGGAAGTCCATAAGGTTTGTCAATTGCAAGAAAGTCATCTGAAAAGTAAAACACAAACAAAAGCTGTAGGTTTCAGTTCAACAACATGCAGTCATACAAAAACTGTAAGATGAACTAGAATGTCACTGGTCTGTCTCTTCCAGGGGCGCTGCCAGGGTGACTTTTTTTTTTTCTGTAATCTAGCACTTATATCCTATCGTTGTTTGTTTTATGGTGGAGGTGGGAGGAGAAAGGGGAAGATTTAGACAATCAAAACAATTTGAAATAATAATAATAAAATGGTTTTTGGCTCCAAAAGAGCCAAATCTGGCAACTCTGGTAAGGTCTAAACTATTTTTAACCTCTCATGGCCAAAAGAAGAAAAAACACTGTAAGTCATTCGCTGAGGAGATCTTGTGTAAAAAGAAACATAAAATGCAGTCAGAATAATGGGTTAGCAAATTTTTCTCTCAGATTATTTCTAACTTTTTAAAAAAGTTTTCCTCTTTACGTTGCCTTTGGATGCATTGCACTGTGGCTATGGGAGCAGTGCATCTGTGAGACAATGTATAGGATCTCAGACTACTGGCAAAGAAAACTATCTCCCATTGACAAAAATTGTACTGTTAATGCTTGTAAATGGCTCATAGATGAAATAGGACTAAGGTGATCTTTGAACATTTTAGAAAATATGAAGATTAACTAAACTGTAATAGACACATAGATAGTATACTGATAATCTCAGATTCATATATTCGATGGACACTATGCCTTGGTCTCTTCTCTATTTAATAAAAGATGTAAACAAAAGTTGGACTATTGATAATCACTGATGACTAATGACTTACTTCAACAGAATGCAAGTAAGTGTCGGACCAAACGCCCAACAAACCAACTTCTACACATTTTAAGAATCAGTTATCAAACGAAAGTAATGAAACTTATGCAAACCACAATTTATCTGTCAGCTAGCATGCTTACTTGCCTCAAAAACATCTGGTTTGAAAATTTAATTTTAACAGTGTAGAACTTCATACTGCACAATGTGCCTAAATTCTACTTTGGTATATAGTCCGTATGCTTTGTGTTTGAAATGGATGTCAGACCCGTCATTTTTGGTCTGATAAAATCTGATTCGATCCAACAAATAGAAAGAAAGACAGGACCTTGGCCATTTCAGACCTGTTGCTTATCAACTTACTCCTGTAGTGAACTCCAAAATAGTGTAACCTATATTCCCTTTGTTTCCCACTAATTTCCTTCTTTCTTTCTTTATGTGTCTATTATTCCTTAACGGTTTCTCATTTGTCCACCTGCTTACTGTGTCACCCATTTCACCTATTACTTTGTCCATCCACCCAAGTCAGTTTAAACAATGAATTCTATTTTGATAATAATTATAGGTACAATATTAAACAGGACACAGAGATTGGAATGCCTTGAGTTCACAAAGATACTTCGCTTAAAAATAAGGTTGGTCAGAGTGTCTCAACAATCGGCACTCTTTCTATTACTCTCCTAGCAAATCAGTAGGCACTCTACAATTTCAGCTCATTAACTCATTGGAGTCGAGCCTTAATGAAATATTGCAACACCTGCTGTCGCACTATTTTTACCACTCTTTAGATACCTGTATTTTGTAAAGTATTTGGAGGAACCTAGCATACCTATACATTTTTTGTGAGCTGAATATGTGATCTGCATGATGAGTACAGTGATTTTTGACATCATTTGCTGAGTTTTCAGTTATTAGCCGGGTTTAGGTACCTGTACGGGGTGATTTTAAAAAAATTTTTTTGACTCTTCCGCCACATTTCATCGTCACTGTCATCGATAATTTGTCTTCCATTATCTTCGCACAACAAATCACTTTCCTCATCCGAACCTTCCTCAATCACCAACTCTAGAACTTCGATCGTTTTCAGTCTATGACTTTGCCTAGCCATCTTGTGTCAACAAAACGGAGTTGAAAAGGGCACGCAAAAAAAAATGTATTTTCCCCACCAAACGAGTTCCACTTCACTAAGGGAACTCATTCTAATAACAATTAGGGCTATGGATCATAGTGTTGTTCTTAGTTGCAGCCCTTTGACCCAGAATGCAATTAAATGGTGTAGACCGTAATGATGTCTTATCTTTCATCTTTCAATTTGTTCTCGTTATCAGAGATAAAAAAAATATGTTTATCTGAGTTGATGAGAAGAAATAATGTTTATCTGAGTTCATGAGAAAACAAAAATATGTTTATCTGAGTTACCCTTTTTTCTGCTTGCTTTACCTCTAGCAGATGAACTCACCATGGTTGAAGATGATTCTGCTCCTAAGCATTCTCACAATGTCTGCGGAGGTCATGTTGTCCAGACTGGGCACCTGATTGTCCAGAACCCTGAAGCCTTTACTGTCTAGTTTTCGACCAACGGCGGATGATTCTTCATCTTTCTCTTGCTCTTGGTGAAACAAATATTATGCAGAATGAAGATTTAATAAAGATTTACCATTTTTATTCCAGTCTTTATGATATATATACAAGAACAAGATATACTCACTCTGTCACTGTGAGCAAAAATAAATTATTATAAATACAATTCTTGTGGGCATAGGTCTGTGCATATCATCATAACGTCATAAGTATGGCATAGGGCATAAGTGCTTAGTTTCCGTTTCTATGCTATACAATATATGTGATGCTCACTTCTGGCACAGATGGTCACTCATAACAAATATTATAGAAGCCGCTGCAACTGCATGCCCCTGACATGAGTGTCACATCCATAGTACAGTCTATGGGTGGATTGCATTTCTGCCCCAATGCCACACTAGTGATGATATGTGGCGAA
This sequence comes from Ellobium chinense, assembly GCA_033807755.1. Classification (NCBI taxonomy): domain Eukaryota; kingdom Metazoa; phylum Mollusca; class Gastropoda; order Ellobiida; family Ellobiidae; genus Ellobium; species Ellobium chinense. The sequence goes on from JAWQUT010000034.1 coordinate 1,384,095, forward strand.
TACTGATGATCATGTGAAGTGAGAATATGTACAGTATTTTCTCCAGACCATCTAGTTGTGAGATTTATCCCTTAAATTTCAAAATCCTTCTATACACATACAGAAAGGTAACATTCAAGGTGTCATACTTTAGGGGCAAAATTTACATTAATTCTTGGCATTCTATGCCTCCATCAGAATGAGAACATTTGACCAAGTCAGTTCATCACACCCTGTCACTGCCTCATTGTGTAAGTTGCTGGCTGACTGCTTTGATTTCTTTGATATCAGGCGGGTATCTGTTATATAATACTTCTCTCAGTTAAACAGGGTATGACTGGATAATCCAATGCCAGCCAGCATTAACAACAGATACTGGTAGAGTGTACAGCTCCTGTGCTGCAAGTGTTCATTGACATGACTCTCATTTTCAGTCAGATTTTCTAGATTAACCATTAATTTCAATCTGTTGTGCAGCCCAGTAACTGAGTAAGACATTATTATAATCATTATTTCTGCTGGTTACTGTCACATTTCAGACATCATAAGAGACTTGCACCAGAGGAAAAGAAATGTTTTCACAGTGATACCAAATTTTTAGACTTCTGAGAAAACATTTAAAATAGGAAAAGCTTGCTCGACAAACTCTTATTGCATCTCAAGAAATTCACTACTGAACTAGACAATAAAATTTAATATCTTACCTTCTGTAAGTGACAGGGCAGAGCTCTTTGGTTCATGAAGTATTGACTTGTCCACTGTCTCCCTCCCATATTTTATATCTTGTCTTATTTTCATGGCCAAATCATATGCCGTCTTGGGGTTGTCCAAATTTGGTCTCACCCAGTTGGTGTCACTGTCTGCATCAGAATCTTCTTGTTCCTCAAGAGTGATATCTGATAAGTTGTTTTCACTTTTGCCATCATCACAATCAGAAGACTGAGGATCTAAGGTGACTGTACTCATTTCTGGGTGGTCTGTGTACTGTCTGATGACTTTATCAAAAGAATGTTGGTCCCCAGAGGTTCTCACTGTTTTTGTTCTGGCACAATTATCACTTTGTTGGCTCAAATCTTGATAGGATTCTCCAAAATACTGTTCATCAATTTCATTAAACTGCTCTACAGGCTTGGTATTCAATGACGCATTTGCCTGCTCAGAGTGACTTCCTCTTTGAGAAGTATCAAAACTTTGTTTCTCAACAAACAGATGGCTTTCCTTTGAGTTAGATTGTGATTTTTCTTCTCGTGAATGAGCATGTGATGAATTTCCACTCTCGGACAATGAGGAAAAGTACTGTTCATCAAACAAATTATCAAAATTTTCAGTGACTTTGCACTGTTTCTCATGTGGCAAACTGTGCAGAGTCTTTGACTGTGATGACTTCATTGAAGTGGCATCCTCAGTGTATGATTTGTCGTCATAATTTGTTTTGTTTCGTCTTAATTGTACATTTGTTGACTCAGAATGCACTCCATTATACAAATCGCTATCTTGCATGTTATTCTGAAATGGAAGGTCACTTCTTGAGTTGTCTGCATCTGCCTTAGAGAGTTCTGGAAAATAGAATTCATCAAACAAATTTGGTGGCTCGTCATTGACATTAGATTTTTTAAATGTAGCTTTGTTTCTGGCTTCATTGTTGTCTTTTTGTCCTGAGGATCTTGAACTGCGTGACCCTGTGCCACCCTGCAGCACTGTATCTTTTCTGTTCACCGACTGCGCACGAACATGTGAACCACTGAAATTCGAGTCTCCTTCAATTATCTCTTTGACTTTATTAGCAAGATCCTCTACTGTCATGTTTGTGCTTTCAATCAAACTCCTATCAAAAGTTATACTCCCAAACGAAGTCTTAAATTCAGCTGGATGATTCAGTCTTTGTCTCTCTCTTTGTGACATGTCTCTTTCAAATTGAAGCCGTGGCTCTACATTTACTGAATTAGTCTCATTATCATCCACAGCCTCTATGCTGTGTTTCAACCCACTGGTTAATGAAGAGGCCTGCTGTAAAACTGACGACGATTCCTTGTCACTGCGAGACGTTTCTGAACTTTGAAACTCGTGTGTTTTGTGTACTGCACCACTGACATTGTTGTTGTGCCTGGCATGCTGCAGTTTGAAGTCCTGTGGAATTCCGAAAAAATCTTCATTTTCTTCCCCGTGATCATCACGTTTAGACCTTTGGTTTCCATCATGTGAAAAAGATCTGCTTTGCTTACAGTCACGTCGATTCCGACTTTGGCATGCGGATAAACAGTTCCGCGTGACAAATAATTTGTAGACAGGATGCCTGACATTGGAACACAGCCTGATGGAAGCAGCCATTTTTAACAAGGGAAGTCACTCTAATCTCTGCACGGTGTAACGGGTTTTCCCTAAACAGGGCAAATAAGGGACTTAATGCTGTCTTTACTAATACAGTCAAAAAAAATTACGCAATTAGTTCCCTTCCTCCAGACGACGAAGGTTAGCCCAGGAGCGTCAGGATCCTATCCCACCTATACAACACTTGGCGGGGAAAATATTTGTTGGAAAGTCCTTCCTGAGAACAGATTCGTTGAGAAATTGTTTGCTCTAAGTTTTATGATAGGAAAGACGGCCATATCTCACTTTGCTTGGTGTTTCCATAAGTTTCCCCAACCACCTTAGAATCATACACTCAAACAGGCTAGTTACAAGATACACCGGGCGTTCGAAACCCATAAATCGTAGTATCCGGAAGACTGATTATTCTCTTGCACTATAGCTCTAGTTTTATATATGGTGCTATATCCATATATATGAATCGAGCAGGGAAATAGAAGTGCAGTGTCTTTCCCAAGGATACTAAAACGTAAACCGCCCGGCGTGGCTGAGGACGTGACAGCCTTATGTTTATACGAACTATTTAGAAGTCCCATTGCCTTGCTACCTCCATGATCTTCGCCTTTCTCTCTCTCACAAAACACGACACATGAACAAACAAACAAACAAGCAAACAAACAAACTAATAAGCAAACAAACAAAGAAACAAAAAAAAACAACAAACGTACAATGAATCACTTACTCACTCAATCACTCACTCACTCACTCACTCCATCTACTATTCCATCCATCCATCCATCCATCCATCCATCCATCACAATCAATAAATCATTCAATCAATAAATCAACCAATCAAATTTTTCTATCTTTCCAATTGGGCTTGAGTCGTGTCAGAGCAGCTGTTGTTTGAATTTTCTGGCGAATAGTTTTTGTTTGGACCCTTGATCTGACACAATCACTTCTAGATATTTGAAGCTGGACACGGTGTCGATTGCTTGCTCCTTGACTTTGATGTCTCTGCTGATGCCATCGGCGTTGTTTGTCATAACTTTCATTTTCTCTGCACTGATTTCCAATCCGTAAGCTCGTGAGGTGGTGTCAAGGCTTTCTATCAGGTTTGCAAGCTCTTCTTTGTCTCCTGCTAGTCCATCAATATCATCTACAACGCGGAGGCTGGTGATGGTTCTGCCTCCAATGCTAACGGTTCCCTCATAGTCTGCAAGGTCCTCCGTCATTATGCGCTCCAGGAAGATGTTAAAGATGTGTGAAGTTAGTAGTTGTAGTGCTTAAAGTGTCCATGTGCTATCTCGTTGCATACTGTATTTTGCCCATGTACCACGTCTGTGGGCTGGATTAAACTTGCTAAAGAGTGTAGGAGAGAGTAGACAGCCTTGGCGTACACCAACTGTTGTCCTGAACCAGTTCCCAGCTGTTCCGTTGTGGAGGACTGTGCTGGTGCCTTTGTCGTACAGACGTCGGATGACTTTGACAAGATTAGGACCGATGTTGTATTTCCTTATGTTCGCCTATACAGTTGCATGCCGTACCCGATCAAAAACTTTCTTGAAATCCACAAATATGTCATAGAGATGTTGATGTTGTAAGTACCTCTCACAAAATGATCCTCAAGTTAAATATCTTCAGTGGTGTTCCGCTCTGGTCTGAATCCAGCCTATTCCTTGGCGATGATCTGTTCAGTTTCGGGTCCATTTAAAGGACTTACGACAGTATTAATTCTGGGTGGCGAATTATGATTATGGTTTCTTAATTCCTACAGAACATTGCACCAGCTATAAGCTGCAAAATCCGACCGTGCCGTCGGAAAACAGAATCCCCCACAAAAAGTCACACGGACAAAAAAGTCACATGACTTTTCATTGTAGGAAAAGAAGTCACACGGAAAAAAAAGTCACATGGACAAAAAGTCACATCGGCAGTATATATACACTATCGTGATTGAAATAAAAAACTGGCCGCGTGTTCTATTATAATATTTTTGTGTCAAGCTCGTTTTGAAATGAAAAACAGAACAACACACAACTTTGTCGCAGCGACTTAATAATAGTAGAGATCAAAAACTTTCGTAAAGTCAAATCCTTCATCCGCTTTAGTGGCTTTGGTGGGCACCATTCAGACCAGTGTTGCCACTCGTAGGGATTTTCTCCTACTGTAGGGGAAAATGGCTTTTCGTAGGGGATAGGGGAACCCTACGGGGAAAACTGTCAAATGTAGGGGAAAGTAAGGAAAACAAGACATTCCCAAACTTTCTGTTACAAAAAAAAAGTTTCACAAAACTGATTGTTTACTGTTTTAACTGTTTATTTTTTTACCGTCACGTGTTGTTATACTGCTTCCCCAACAAGAAATACCAAATGTTAGGATACTTTGAACCGCAGTATTATAAAAGAGCTTAAGTAGGACTATATCTAAGTTAAAGGATTTCAGTTTCCGCAGGAAATAAGAGTCTTTGATTTAGTTTTTTAAGTCATTTCGCTGATGTGTGCGTTCCGATATGAAGTGTGCGATTGATTTCAACTTGGTGAAGCGTTCTATTATGCATTTTCTCTTCTTTTATAACCGAGGAGGGTGAGGGCCGGGGGGAACAGGGCTTGTAGTTCAACACTGTTGGCAGGAACAGGGTTTTCACTTGTGAGGACTTTATTTTCCTAGGATTTTTTTTTTTTTGTTTTTGTGGATCTGTAAGAGATCATTTAAAAGGAAAAGAATTTTTGTTCTGATGGAAAGGAATTTTTGGCTGGTAATGTTCCTTTCATAATTGATGAGCAGATTTTTTACTGCGGTTTCTTATTTGTTTTTTGTTTTTTTAATTGATATTGCTGAGTATGAAACAAGCACTTAACTAGGTGACTATAATCTGCACACCATTTACTCCTAATGACTGGAATGAATGCTTTACAACTAGCTGTGCGGAATTATGGGACAGAGTGTTGGGGTAGTAACTGGAATCTCGGTGTTGCAGGTGTGACAATGATGTGATGAATGATCAGGAAGTACAACAGCAGCTGTGGTTTGTCAACAAGAACTTTCTTGTTTTGTTTGTTTTTTAACGAAAACAGGGATGAAAATAAGGAAATTCCTTTCCTGTGATGTGGAGACCCTTGGAAAGAATAGCACCACATCGCGATAGGAAGAGCACGGACCGAGCTGACAGTATCAAGATTGTGGGGAAGAAATGCAAAGAGGAGTGAGATTGAAAGTGAAGACTCCAGCAGTGTTTTAAGAATGAAAGAAATGGGCAATGAGAGATGGGGAACAAAAAAGGAGAGGAGGAAGGGATCAGTTAGACGAATAATAAAATTGGTAATTCAACACAGTACAGGTTCAGTCTGGTCATAAGAGCTTTTAAAGCTGGATGCTGAATCATATTATTTTATACATCGAACTGTTCTGCCCAATTTCCCGAATGCAGATCTAATAAAATATTTTTGATAGACATCAGCGTAAGCGAGGAATTTAAAAAAGGACACACGAAGCGGACTGAGAAAACAGCCGTTGGCCCAGAAACCTGATCTGACCGCTTTGACGTCACGCCGACCTGTGTTTCCTGGAAAACTCCCGTAAACAATCGCATCATGAAGCCTTGCCTTGGCTAAGCAACTATACACACTTCGCAACCTGACAATATCTGGTGGTACGGGCCACAACCACACCCACTAAATACATAGGACGCTTTAATGTGTCAGTGAAGTCAAGAAAAGTCAAAACTTTAACCCTTGGTGAGCTAGCAGGGCCGGTCCTTGCGTAATGTCTCTGCAGTCAAGCTTAACGCAGGCCACATACCACAACAGTGCTTAACCTATAGCGCCTAGCAGTAGTCAAATGATGGCTTAAATGATATCGTGCTTACGACATCCGGCCTAATGCATTTGAAGACTGTTACCTACTTAATTTTAACTGCTATTCTTGGAGATACACGAGAAGGTGGGGAGACAGCATACATACTTATACAGATTAGACTTCATAGAGTAAAAGACTCTAATCAGGTGGCTGTTCCCACTTATACGTCATCAGTCTTGTTCTTCCTGTTTGTCGGATTTCGTATTTTTTCTTCTTACTGAACTTGCTGACTTCTTCAAAATCGGCACTTTGGTCAGCGTGCATTAATGTCAGGTTTTATCATTCGAAACTTTAATTAGTACATTCAGAATCAATAGTGAGGCAAATGTTTTGAGGGACTTTTGTGTTTTCACGACATTTACCCCTTAAAAGATGAGGACTGAATAAGTTTGGACGTGTCCATTTTGCACTGATGGCGAACTGTTAACAATAACAACAATAAAAACAACAACTACGCAGCAGCAGCAGAACCACAAGCAACAGAAACAACAATAGCAACAACTACCACTGTACCACTACAGCAACAGCGACAAATAGGTGAGTACCAATAACAGCAAGAACAACATTAACAGCAACAACGACAACAACAGCAGCAGCAATGACAACAGTAATAACCACTACTACAACAATAGCAGCAGCAACAACAACAGCATAAAAAAATAAGAGTCGTAATAGCTTTAACAAACCCAGTTCTGTATCTTAATTATAGTCAATCAGGCTAAATGGAAACCAAATACATTGATTGCTTTTGTACTGACATGATCGTAAAGAAAACGTTGTGGTCAAATTTCACGAATGAAAGCTTCATAATCCAACAGACCCGTTCACCACTACTTTTCTTTCACCATTGTTTACCAAAGGGAAACAACTATGGCATGGCTTCGTGGTATTAATCATTTTGCCAGGTTTTGTTTTTCTTCTTTTTTTTTTTTTCTTGCTATGGGAAATCACAGGGTTGTCTATGTCCCAAAATGGATTGTTCTGCACTCCAAATAACTCGTATACCCTAACTAATTACACTTGGTTGCTTCACGTTAATTGTGCAATTTTATACGGGATGAAAGGGTCAAACAAAAACATTGTAATTGGCCATAATCAGTGATTTCCGCAGAGGGACATGATCGGCGAAATGCAGCCGCGGAGTGGGTTCATGCCCCTGGATTTAAAAGTCGTAAAAGGCAAATGCACATTTAAGAGGGTCGGAAGGTTGATTAGAGATTTCGAACTTCGTTTGTGTCAATAAAAGTGGTTATTTTTGTCTGTGTTTGGGTGTGGTTAAAAGGGTGTGGGTCTCTAGCCGTGTGTTTATGTGCATGTTTTGTTTTGCGAATCTTCGTGTATTTCTACCGCTGTGCGCTTGCTTTGTGATGCTGTTCAAAGATGGGTTTTAATTTTTTATTATTTAGATAGTTCCTTTCTACAAGGGGGAGTTATATTAGTAAGTGAAGAGAAGAGTACATACATTTTATTGTCCGATAGAACTCAAAATTTAAGATTTCATTTATTTATTTGTTAGGGTTTTTTTTCCCCGGCCAGTTCAAAAGACGATGCACTTTTACTATTTATCTGAGGAATACATATACAGAAACCATTACCGATCTGATCCATTTTCGCTTTATTCCAGTATTTCAGTCACTGTAGAAAATCTCTTTCACATAGATACACACGGAAATATTTAGTTCCATCGTTTTACGGCAATACATAATCACACAATCTTTAAAGGAATACTGTTTAGCAGAGCTTCAACATCTGTGATCCAAAGTCCATGAATCCTATGCAAAGCAAGCAGCACCTTGTATAAAGCAATCTTAAGGATTCCAAATCTCACGAACACAAAAAAATTTTAGCCGGTTCGATAGATCTGAATTTTTTGAGGTTCTACTGTATTATCCTTTTCATTTATCAGTTCCTGTCTCTGCCCTATAGATGTTGGATTTGAATAATAGCTAAAGTGGATCCATTGATTGATCAGTAGACTGACTGACTGAATGATAGCCTGACTAATGAGCTGGTTGATTCATGGATTTATTGATCGTTGTTTAGTTTGATGTTTGATTTTTCCCGTCATTTGTCATTTGTAAATGTGTGCCTACATATCATATTAGGTTAAGGGCTGTTTTCCAACAAACCTTGACATCTTTATCTTCTCACTCACTCACTCACCTAGGGTCGTCACCCGGATTTTCAGCTCAGATCATATCGCTTAGCCTCACTGCTCACGATCAGACCCTCTGCAACACACGGGGAAAATCACGTGTTCTACCGTTATATCTATGCGCTGCTCTGGGGCATCTTAAAAACATGTCTGCCAACCGGAATCTATAGGCTTAATTTCCGGTCCAGCGGCCGCCATCTTGGATGCTGTATGTTTGTCTTGGCGGTTGGACTGCTCCCCAGGTCACGTGAGGTGATAGCTATCGGCATCTGATTTGTGGGTCACTCCATTTGCTCATGTGAGAGATCTCCGTTTCTCTCTTACATTCATCCTTTTTTTCTTTCTTTCTTTTCTTTTGGTTTCTGTTGATCAATCGTACTCATTTCTTTCTTTCTTTCTTTCTTTCTTTCTCTCTCTTTCTTTCTTTTTCTTTGTTTGTTTGTTTCTTTCTTTCTTTGTTTCTCTCTTTCTTTCTTTCTTTCTTTCTCTCTCTCTTTCTTTCTTTTTCTTTGTTTGTTTGTTTCTTTGTTTCTCTCTTTCTTTCTTTCTTTCTTTCTTTCTTCCTTCCTTTCTTTCTTTCTTGCCTGCTTTCTTTCTTTCTCTCTCTCTCCCTCTCTCTCTCTCTCTCTCTCTCTCTCTCTCTCTCTCTCTCTCTCTCTCACTTTCTCTCTCTTTCTTTCTTTCTTTTTTTTTCTTTTGCTCTTAAACTTTTGATAAAAAATATTACGATTTAGATAATTAACAGATTTGCTCATCCAAACCTGCGTTAAAAACCTCCATGTCCTTTAGCCACCTGTATTGTATGTATATCTCCTCTCCCGAGAGTAAGTAAACCTTATTCAGGTTTGGAGGTGACCAGGTCTTTTTCCCTTTTACCGATTAAATTTCCAACAATGGCTACGTGAGGTTTTATCATGCGGAAGACGATGATTTGCTAAAGACAATAAGTCATATGCCATAAGAAAATATATGTCATCTTAGTAAAACTTCTAGTTTATAAACTATACACTGGTAAAAGTAGGCGAAGTTAATAAAAAATTGGCAATATAAAAATCACAGAAAGTGCAGGACCTTAGGAATGCCTGGAAGAATTCAAACTACTATGTACATGTAAATGTATATAAAAGTTCTTCGAACTGTACTGGATACTGAGAGAATCATCTGAGCATACAGAGATCTACACAAACTTCATTACAAATGACGATCATACGTTAATAAGTAGACACTGTGATTTGTGACCTATTGACGTCTGCAACAGACAGCAATACTGTATGTTACAAAGTACATAGTCAGGAATATTTCAAGCGTGACGAACTGGGTGGATTTTCCTGAAATCTGACCTTGAACTTGACGTGCTGTAATTCATTTCAGGTGTCATGGGAAATAGGATGCCGTTCTGAATCATGGCGACAAGTTTAAAAACGAAAAAGGTTTACAAAAAAAAAAAAAAAAACNAATCATATTTCTCCAAGATAGCGATTTCGCATCCATCTCCTATTCCCATCTCTTCCAGGGCAGGCGATTGACATTTCGGATTTATAACAACTTTCTTTTGGCTCTGATTCTTGTTTATAATTTTCTTGTTGTTGTTGTTTTTTTTTGTTACTGTTATTTTTTTTTCCTCCAAAGGTTGCACTGGAAGTGCACAACATTAGATTAACTCTTGTTATCGTGATGGCCTTTCCAGAACTCTATGTTGAATTCTCGTGGGTCACAGTGGCGTATGCGCAAGGAGGATGGAGAGTTTGCGCCTTAAACGGAAGGGGAGAAGAGGGAGTCGATCATGCTTCCTGTTCCTCCACGCTCCCCCACAGGGTAAGGGAGCATTTCCAAATCCTGTGTGCTTCCCGAATAATGAACGTACTAAAGTGGGATTATTTTGATGGAGTTGGTATAAAAAAGAGGGGCATGTTTTTTTTGTGGGGTTTTGATAAATAAAGAAAGAAAGCTGCTTCCTCCTGTGCATGTTTTCGTTTGGTATGTAATCAACGGATGATTGTGTTTCCTGTGTAATCACTCCCTACCCACCTTAAGCTACCATTCAAGACGCCACTGCTGCAACCCCTTAAGAAAAGAAAAAGAAAGAGACGAGAGACGCTCTTACCGAGAGGTCATGGTAACCACGAACCAGTGGAATGAGCTATCTAAATTTACACATATCCAGTCCACACAGGCAGATTAAAGAAAAACAAATCGAAAACGAAAATAATAAATAACTTTTCAAAATCAACACACAAACCTCCCCTCGTACATGAAGATCTCTTCAGAATTTTCATCATCGCCGACGCACCCGTTAACATTAATCTCCCCTTATCTATTCTCGCACTTAATAGGCCAATTTGGGCATACGAGGGGTGATCCCTGATTAGCCCGTCACATTTTGAGCGATGCGAAGGGATTCCTGGAATTTTCTATCTGAGAAATACGAGAGGCTGCCGGCTCCAAAAAAAAAAATTCCCTGGGTCCTCCAATTGTCCATGATCATGGCTGTCCAATACATCAGCGAGTCTTGGCCGGAGCAGCTGGGCAAGATAAGTGTGTTGCTCTGCTGTTTGCGCTGGAAAATTAATTTTTTTGGCCTTATTCTGATTGTGCCAGATTTTTATTTATTTATTTCAATGTTTAATCGAGTGCAGAAATTATTTTTGTGCTGCATTTTCTTAAGGTTTATTCCTAATGTTTGTTTTCAATTCATATGTTATTCTACCCCCGTTTTCCTCTGTTCCCCAGCTCAAAGCAAGAGGAAGCCGAATTTTTTGTTTGTTTGTTTGGAGGTTTCTCTCGATTCTTTTATTTGAAATTCTGCATCGTTTGCCTCGAGGACGTTGTTAGATGTGATGAATCAAGTATTGTATTCATGTAAATGCTGCATCCATTCCATTCATTCATTCATTCATTCATTCATTCATTCATTCATTCATTCATTTCTGCACACTGTAGAGTGGTTCACTAACCTTCTCTTAATGACCACTTATTCAAACAGACTTGTCATTCTGAATTTTGCCTTTTCATCATTTAAGGAGCCAAATGAATTTTAATTTTATTTGAGGTTCAAACAGAAACTGAAGTAAACATAGCTTTTTGTTACCCCAGTATGACCTTTCTTCATAGACTCTAAAATAGGCTTTGTGTTAATATGTGTCAAAAGTGTGCGACCACCGATTGCCAGGTTGGCCATTTGCCCTCCGACCCAGATGCTTTCCTTTACAACCTAGACCAATTTTTTAAAAAAGTAATTCAGCCTCTTTGTTTTGTAACCTTGACTGATGAATTCGATAACCTTCCCCCCTCCTCCCCCTGTCTCTTTTTTTTGTTTAAGTTTCCCCCTCTTTCACGATCACTTTTCTTTTTAATCAAGTTTTGGTAAGTTGTTTATTTCTTACAGTAAATCATCAGACCCAAATCGATTTTCCCAGATCTGATGAAAACTCACCGAGAGTGACAATTCAGGTTCAAAGTTTTCAGGTTCATAGAACACAAACAAAAGGCATCCATAATATGCCCGTCCTCGTACCTTCTCTCGCTCCATCTCCTGCCTGCTTCCTTTCTCTCCATCACCACCCCTGCCATGGTCTTATTTCCCTCAGCATTGACCTGCGTTCCCACTTCATCTTCTCCCCTTCATGAACAGTACTTACTTTCTTCTCTCCCCTTGCTTTCTGCCCAGTCCCCCAACTCCATTTGGCCGTCCGCAATTTGGTAGAAGCTCTCCACCTCCCGAAATCACGGAAAACACAATCGTGTCGAGAAATCAGAAAATCTAATTTCCCTCGTACACGGGCTAGCGCCACTCAATAGGGGGAGAGCCCACAATAGAAGGAGAACGAGAAATCTGCTGTTTTTCTCACTGACCACAGTCCGGCTCTTCATTCTATCTGTTTGCTAGTCAGTGTGTCTGTCTGTCATGGTAGTCAGTGAGTCTGTCATTCCTTCGTGTTGGTCAGTTAGTGTATCCTGCCTTCATGTTGGTTAGTGGGTGTGTCTTTCTTTCATGGTGGTCAGTGAGTGTGTCCTTCTTTCATGTTGTCTTCCTCTCTTTTGGTCAGTGAATATGTCTTTCCTTCATGTTATCAAAGAGTGTGTTCTTCCTCCATGTTGGTCAACCTAGTGTATAAATGACTTCCTCAAGATGGTCAATTAGTGTGTCTTCTTCCGTGCTGGTCAGTGAGTGTGTCTTTTCTTCATGTTGATCAATGAATGTGTCCTTCCTCCATGCTGATCAGTTAGTGTGTCCTTCCCCCATTTGGTTGATTACTGTGTCTTCCATCATGTTGATTAGTTTATGTGTCTTTCCGCCATGTTGCATTGAGTACGTCTTTCCTCCATGTTGGTCAGCAAGTGTGTCTTACCTTCGTGTTGGTCAGCAACGTGTCTTTCCTTCGTGTTGGTCAGTTAGTGTGTTCTTCCTCCATGCTAGTCAGATAGTGTTATACAATGTGCAATGGAGAAGAACTCACAACAGACACACTTACAAATGAAACTGGAAGAGGGTTTAGCAGAGTGCTTTGCTAAGTCATAAAAAAAAAAAAA
>JAWQUT010000034.1:1409271-1432366 GCA_033807755.1 Ellobium chinense
TGAGGGGAGTGGGTGGGAGAAGGACGGTGGCTGGGTCAGAGATGACGCATTGCTTGCTTAAATTTAAAAAACAAAAAATCGTTTATTTCTTTGTTTGTTTGTTAGGGAGTTTTGGTATAATACCGATGTTTTTCAAAATGATACCACAACAACAAAGACTTTTACAACTTTGTTATAAACAAGATTAAGGTCCTAGGTCCTTTTGCATTAGAGAGGGAGATTTATGGTTAAAACTTGGGGAAAAGCGCAACACATTTGGTGAGTGAATAAGACTAAGATTTTTTTATATTCATTGATTTAAAGACGTAATTGGCAATGCAAATTTTGTTCAACTCCATCCATCAAGAAAGGGCATTCCTCAAAAGAATATCTAGTGTCCCAATGGTTTTGAAAAGAGGCAAAACAATGCACTATAATAATTCCATTACTTATGTAAGTAGCAGAAAGCATAGGGAAGTTTAACACGGATGATCACGCTACACTCTCTTCCTGGTCTTTTCAAATGCTAAAAAAAAAAAGGTTTCCATATGCCTAACTATGCCAGCTGAAGCTCAGTTAGATTCACTTCGCAGCTCTCTTTCCAATTACAACTAATTGTTTACCAGGAGCTACAAGCATTAATCAACCATTCAGGTATGAAGATGCCAATGTTTTTTTTTCATGGTTGGCTATACAAGGTTTTACACCTCTTATTAACTTATCCAGGGGTCCAAGGCCAAAATACTTTCCAAACACGTTGTTTAGCTCTTTCTCCAAATTTTGACGCAAAGAAAAATGCCTTTAAAACAGTTAGCTTTTGAGAACTTGGGACGTGAAACAGGCTACCTAATATTTTGGCCTTTTCACTCAGTAAACAGGGTAACCTTACCCATCTAGCAACAACCACAAATTTTATACTTGAGTGGCTAAACCTCATCTATTCTGAGTCGACACATGTATTTGCACCCGTCTAAGCCTTGGAAATTAAAATCCAACCCTTTTTCCTCCTCCACGTGGCCAGTTTTTTATTTTATTTTTGTTTTATTTTATAGGAACTATTTAAAATTGCATATTTTTATGTCAGGTGCCATTGGCATCTTCATACCTTCACACTCTCAAGCCTCAATCACAGACCATGGCGAATTCGGAATTGTTTGTCCTGGCTGGCTGATTCGGATAGGTCTATTACTTAACATACTGGACCACCCTCTATGTCTTCTACCCTATTACTGACCCTTATAGCGTTGGATTTTGGACCAGTTAGACTTCGGCAACCTTATTAATATACTGTAACAGAACCCCTGCAGTGAGGTGTAAGATGCAGATGGGTGTATCAATGAATGTGGAAGATACTGCAGAGGCGCTGGAGGAATAGAGCTGACCTCCATCAGAGGTCAGCCAGCATGATAAGCAAGTGGTCTTTGAGGAGCCTCTTGGCATGGGCATCAGGGTACTTTTGGACTTCACCATAGTGTAGTGATGATGTTAGACATGAAGGTTCTGGACTTTGACATGAAGTCCTGAGAGGGCCATGCTGCTGACCGTGCAAAATGGAGATGTACCATGACACGACACCTCAAGTTAAGGTAGGAGAAGCTGAAGAATGCAGCTGTAGACAGGCAGGCGCGGAGGAAGAAATACTCCAACGCCGACAGACCAAAGACCACACAAAGATATGACCGCTGCAACAAAGCCCGTTACTCCCGCATTGGTCTCCACAGTGACAAGCGACGCTGCCTCAGCCCAGCAGATAACTAGAACAGCTAGGATGCAAAACCCATGGTCTGTCTAGAACGACGGAGGCAAAACCCATGGTCAGTCTAGACCGACAGAGGCAAAACCCATGGTCAGTCTAGACTGACAGAGGCAAAACTCATGGTCAGTCTAGACCGACAGAGGCAAAACCCATGGTCAGTCTAGACCGACGGAGGCCTTCTTCTAGTAATGATGTTTCTGGCACAGGTCGTAAAGTGAGTACTGGGAGAAGCTCTGCCTGGAGAGCGAAGAAAATGGAACCATGAAGGTTTCTAAGAAAAGGGAACAAAACGAAAAGGGAAAATATGGCGATGATACTGAACAAGAAAAGAGGACAACATGAAAAGGAAGGAGATGAATAACAGAGAGAATGAGGAAAAGAAAAGAAAGAGAACGATTATGAAGAAAGAAGAAGAAACTGCTGAACATGAAGATGAATGACTTGGGCTTGAACATGAAAGAAGGAAATGGATATGATTTTTAAAGTGAAAATGATGATCATGAAGAAGAGAACTATAAAGCAAAGTAAAGAAAAGAAGGGAGAAGAGAAAAATGAAGAGAAAAATGTAGAACAACGAACAAATAAAATAACACCTCGGAAGAAGAACATGAAGAAGACGAAGACGAACGACAAGAAGACAGAAAACAAGAGGCAAAAGAAAGGGGGAAATGGAGAAGAGCAAACATGAAACTCTTCATGTTCAGACTTTTAGACCGGAAGAGCTCACCAAACGTGCGCAGCGTTAGCAAACATTCAGAACAAACACCTCAGACATGGTGGCCATATCTCGCTCATTTTCGGACAAGTTCTGCTGTCTTTTTTTTATCTTTTTTGCCTGCCAGATTTTCTGCAAATTTTTTGTCACGTGACATGTCTTCCCAGGAGGAGCACAAACCTGCCCTTCCTCGTTCACGCCAAGGGCGAGAATCGTGGTACATTATCTCATAACCTAACAACAGTTGTCTGTTTGGACACAGGCACACGTTTTGGGAAGATAGAGCAACAACTTGAAAACGCTGATAACAGACGCGTATGGACATAAGTGTGTTTAAGCCTGTCGATTTGATAGATGTTTCTGCAGACAGCTGAGACAACCTGTAAGCGAGGCAACACATGTAATACTGGAATAAGGTCCACAGTTTTTATTCATGCTGAAAACCAAAGATGAACCATTCATTCATTCATTCATTCATTCATTCATTCATTCATTCATTCATTCATTCATTCGTTCATCTATATATCGATTTATCCATTTATCCATCTATCCATTCATCTTTCCATTCATCCTTTCATCCATCCAATCATCCATCTATTCATTCATTCATTCATTCATTCATTCATTCATTCATTCATTCATTCATTCATTCATTCATTCACTTCACTTCACTTCACTGGCTATATCCAAGACATCCATTTGAATCCATCTTGCAAATACCATGACTTACTGCCACCAAAACCATCACCACCATCAGCACTCCCATCACCGTCACTACCACAACGATCACTCTCATCACTGCAACATCATCATTAAAATTAAATAATATGATTCTGTCCAATGACACAACAATTTTAGAAAAATGTATAATGAATTTATTAACAACATAGTCAACGTGTTGAACACTTTTTCAAAACTCGCAACATCATCATCATCATCACCACCACAATCAGTAATACAGCCAGCATCATTACCCCACCAACAACTGCAAATTGCTGTCACCATCTGCGACATAATCACCACCATAGTCTCTATTACCACTCCACTCCACCAGCATCATCATCTTCACCGACATCATCACCATAATATCATCACCAGCATCATTAAGATCTTCGTAATGTGGCAGATGAAGTAAGACAATACCTTTGGACACCACGCCGCAACATCAGCAACGTAAGGTTCTTTTTCTCGTGAGGGATATGATAAATTAAATTAAACAAATCATAAGATATATCCATAACCTGTCAGACAGCATGCTCATCAGAAAAAGGGCACAACGTGCAAGATCTGACACTTCTGTAAACTCTCTTTGATTAATTGATGTTTGCCTGCCGTGTGTTTAACCCCTTCTCTACGTCATAGTTTTCAAAGACTGACGTCACGGAATTACCACGAAGGTCATTAACTTGTACGTAGGTTTGTTTGAGTTAGAGTTTTACAACTCTTCAGCACGACAAGGCTATATTGCTCCTGTGAACCAAGGAACCGAACGCGTTATACAGGCAATAAAACGTTGAGATACTTCAGATTTGACACGGTATTGCTATATCTGGGTTGTACATATACGTCCAAGTGCTGGTTAGATAAGAGGGTTGGGTTAGGACGTACAAGTACATCATTCATGGCGAAGGGGTTTAGTGTGATCGTGGATGAGCTTTTTGCCAAGATTTCGTCATATAGTTTGAGGTGATCTGGCAAACCATTTCTGTTGTCTGTCCTGTGTGCTACATGGTTATGTTTATTATTGAAGCCGCTCTGCAATTGTTGTTGCTGTTGTTGTTGTTGTTGTTATTGTTGTTGTTGTCGTCGTTGTCGTCGTCGTTGTTGCTGTTGTTGTTGTTGTTGTTGTCGTTGTTGGTGGTGGTGGTGGTGGTGGTGGTGGTGGTAGTGTTGCTGCTCCGGCTTTCGATTTCCCATGCGGTTGCATTTGTATTTTAAGTGAGAAACTCTCTTACCCGAAGAGCTAGACAGCAGAAAATCTTCAGGGGAAGATATCTCCATGCAGCAACTAGTGTTTCGACCCTTTGACTATCTGACACATTAAAGGGGCTGGGCCACACTTTACACATGACTCCCAACTGTCCCTCTGTTGCCCTTTCTTCCATACCGGTGGACGAGAGGCAACTTCATATATAATGAACTTTTGAAAAGGAAACATTAAGCCAATTTTAATTTTCACCTCTTAACCTGTACACTTCGTTAAACGCTTCTACCTCTTACAGATATTAATTACTACATGGATGCAGGTATCGTTTTGTTGGTGCTGTTTCAATGATAGTCTCTTGCGTAGAATATTTTTTTGTTCTTCTGAAGGTTTCTCGTGGAAGAGTAAAAGCTGTGTTCAGTTTGTGTCTTTCCCTTTAAAGATGTTGGGAGGTAAATTGAATCTGAGCCACCACACGCCGGGGGATAAGAGAATTGAAGCAGTGTTGCCACTCTGACCATGGGCTTTTCTCCCGCAATGAGAGCGATTTTTTTTTCTCCAAAATCTCCTTACGCACTTTGTTGAAACAAACGATCCAATAATTTTACTCTTGAAAATTATGAAAACCAACTACTTAACCCATTTTGCCTTATATTTCACGATTTTCCCCAACAACTTACGAAAAACCATCTTCACCTACATAGATGAAGAATCGCTATTCGTAAAGCCAATTTACCTTAACGTAACGGGAAAATCCTCACGAGTGGCAACCCTGAATAGGAAAAAGAGGCTTCATCTGTTAAAGAAATGCCAGACAGAGGCTACTCCGGCCGGCCGGCCACTTTCTGTCCGGTGTCACAACCTGTCACAGAGTGAGGGATTCCAACAGGGAAGGGGAGGAGTCCGGGGTTGAAGGCTGAATATTTTGTGAGAAGGACCCTGGAATACACACGAGGAACGGGTCGAGGCAGAGATGGTCAATCTGCAAAGTATTCACCTTTTAACTTGATATGACAGAGGCAGTCACCTTTTAGTTTGATATGACAGAGGAAAGGGATAAGAGTGATGTTTGTTTATGATGTAGTGTTATTCTTCTACTCGAACTCTCCGGTTTCCAACTGGCCAATTTTTTCTAACCAGCTTAGGATTATAATATACAACTTGTTCAAGATCCCCTTCTCCTCCCCCCCTCCCCCTCCAGCCTCTACCCTGGTAACCGATTTTCTAATATTTGGTCGATAAAGTTCCCAAAACAAATTTATCTTCAACCTGGAAAAGTTGCAAATATTTATTTTTCAACACTTCGCTCAGGCTACATTATTTTTACAATGCTATATTTATTATATTGTTAGGTATTTCATTCATATAATCACACCTGTCTACATTTGTCTACTTCCTATATTTATAATTATCGTCAGAGGATTGCGTAGTTCGCTTATCTTATATGAGTGAGTTTTTTAGGAGAGGAAAAAAAATGTATTAGACAACGCAAGAAAATAATGCCAGTGGTGCGAATGACTTTGTGACATTTGGTAAATCTATTGGGTTGTAGCAAGGACAAAAATAGCCCAATTTACAAATTGCTTATCTTTGAGATAAGCATTCTGTCTGTAACTGTGATGATAATAATACATCATAATAATATTGCTGATGAAATTCTAAACGCAGTCATTGCTGGTCGCCGCTATGCAGTGTCTTTGTTTCGATATCCAAAAAATTTGTCTGTGTCGCTTCAATAAAGGCGCCCACATGGTGGAGGGAAAAGCTCTCATTATTTTATGTAGAACCCGTGTCTCTCCGACGAGCTAAACGGGCTGTTCTCAATTGCTGGACCTCGGTATGTTAAAAAATTCAAAGAAAGATCTTCATAGATTTTTCAATTCCAATGGTTTTCTTATATTTCCAAGGAATGATCCGTTTTCAGTTTAGAGATTTTTGTGACTGCGAGTGAAAGTCAGAGGAGAAAACGTGTGCTGAAGTTTAAATTATATACAATATGTAGAATTCATTATGATTTGACTAGATAATTTAGAAATATCTACAGAAGGGATAAATACCACAATGTGACGCCACTCAACCCCCCTCCCTTCCCAAACCAACACACACAAATACACCCACACCCACACACACACACACACACACACACACACACACACACACACACACACACAGTACATACATACACACATAGACACACGAATCCATGTCAAACTCCTTGTTTAGCATTAAGCCATGTCCTGAAAACAATGATGATCGCATAACACAGCACCAACTGGCATTGATGAAACTGACGTTGTTTCCAAAAAGAAACTGAAAGTATCGGAATATTATAAAACCATTGGATGAAATGTGGCATTTTTATAACTTTGCACCTTTAAACAATTATAGTGATTTGAGGCGTCCAGAAATATCACTGTCCATTCTAGAGATTCTGTGGATTAGCTCCTTAGTTCCCATGAGAAATATTCTGAGAAGGAGCAGAGGGCATACAGAAATCTAGTCATCATCATAATTTCAGCATTAGTAACCAATAGTTCTGGTTACTGGAACATTGATATTTATAATTATTAATCTCCTAACGTTGAAGCTGGTCAAGTGGGTACCAGTGTGGACACCCTACTCTCTGGTACTTTTGTTGATACGAGGTGATGTAATATTTCTGACAAGAAAGAATAACCACTTGTCAGCGTCCATATGACACACGATTTTGTCTACATAGATTTGGAAGCAGCCACTTAGTTGCTAGATCTATACGAACGAGATAAAATCACGAACATTGTCAAAGACGGTTAATGCTTCTTTTGTAACCCCTCCCCCTCCCCCCTTCCATAGGAAAAAAAAAGTCTTTTGGGATGTAGACCAGAGGCCGGGCGTCACAAGACATTGTAACGAGTTCTAAAAATGGAAATGGGAGTCTTGATGAAAATAAAGATTCTGAGGGGCGAAATGAAGGAAGAAAATGGATGGGGAGAAAGAGGACCGGGGCGGGTATGGTTGGAGAGAATAAGTCCTGAGAAGAGGGTGTCGATTGCTACAGTCCTGGGGCCATGAGAGCACTTGGTAAGCTGTCTGCCTGTGAGTTCCACCGCCGTCTTTGCGTCTCGGCCAGGCAGGCAAGCCAGAAAGCCAATATGGCGAGTACGTCTTTGGTCGAAAGCAATCGTCTCAAGTCGCCTCCCCTCCCTTTTTATTTTAGTTTAATCAAACTGTGTTGGGGACCAGGGGCTTATGGGAATCAATTTTCCTTTTTCTGTTTTTTTTTTTTTCCTTTCGGGGAGGAGTGAAGGGTCCACTTGGATATTGCCCCTTTCTTGGAAAGTATGGAGTTCCATGAGTGTCAGAATTTCAAAATTTTATACGTAATTTTATAAGGACGTGCAGCCGAATCACCCTGATCGGCTGTACCCTCGCTGTGAAGGAGAAGTTCCCAAATGAATTGAACTGAACTGAACAGAACTGAATTGAACTGAATGAGGATGAGTGAAACTGGACTGTCGGATGATTGGGTGAGCTGGCGATTGGTGAAATATTGATACAATACTATAAGAAAATAATGTATTACCTTTAAGACTTTTTGCAGAAATCTGAACACTGCATTGCTTTTCATTAAGGCCGTCAATATGGTCAGATCTTGGGCTTGGGGTTCATGCCATGATCTGTGCTAGCTTTTTTTCAAAGAGAAGTTAGTGGCTGCATTGTGTAATACAGTACCAGTTACGAGATCTAGATCTATGTCATGCCAGTGACAAAGACCTTCTTAGCACTGACGTTAAAGATTATCAACCTTTTAGACAGTCTCAAAATTATCCGTTATAAGCCTTCTCTAGATAGAAAGGAGACTCTCTCACTCGAAGATTGAGGCAATGGAGGAACTTCAGAGGAATATACCCCTTATCTCAAGAGGCCCGGCCACTTTGGTCATGACACCCAAGAGTTCTCCAATTGAATGTCCTTTTATCTCGACGTAAGCCTTGCAATGGTATCTCTTGTAAATTCAGCTTAAAATAAAATTGCCATTTTAAAAGAATATCGATTCTATAGACGATTGATTGTTTCAGTAAGGAGTTATCATTGTCAGAATGAGCTAGAAAAACAGACAGCCGTAGAAGTGTCTTTTGCCCGTGCACATTGTCTCTTGATCATAACGTATTGCTACACTTTCTTATTTCAGAGATATTTAGAAAAGTGTCTTCACAGCGCCATTACACGAAAATAGTAATAATAAGAATGATAAGAATATTAACAATAATAATAAAAATAATAAAACAAATAATAATACAAATATTAATCCTCTATTCAACACTGTCTGACCCGTCCTCCTGAGTCAGGGAATTATATCATAGTTATTTCCACACTACCCATTCTTTAATTCACCAAGACATCGTTCCCTACATAGATAAACCCGAAGAGTCAGCCAAAGAAATGAGTTGTTAAAAATCCTTCACATGCCTCCAAGTTCACTATTGATTATAATATGTGAATCTTCTCTCGCAACGTTTTTTTCCCTAGTAAACCAGGAAGTGAATCTTCTCTCGCAACTTTTTTTTCCTAGTAAACTAGGAAGTGAGAGATGTATCAGCCGATAACACTATGTTTAAGATTGGTCAGTCAATCACTCTCAGTAGGTTACGCAAGCACATTAATGTTAAAATCACTTAAGTTGGAGATAGTAGAAAGGGTGATCTACTTATCATACCATTCTTTTCTCCCTTTCAGGGGCCCAGTGGCCTTAGCTGTGGTCAGCTCTAAAGCATTTGTCACTTTCCTGGCAAGTTTAGGTTAAATTAAAGCAGCACTATTTCTGGTCACGGCTTGAAAAGATAACGGCTGCCAATGAGCCTGTTCTCTTGAAATAGCCTGAGACCTCAACTGGCTTTTCATGTGAGTAAATCAAAGGAAGAGACACACAGCAAAACATTTTACTTGTCATGGGCTATTAAAAGTAACGTATTTCTCTTTTTAGATCAGATGCTTATCTCCATTACTTGTAAGGAAGAACAGCCAACGAAAATTAGGGCTGGAGTGATTGCAGTCGACGGTACTAGCACCAAAGTGCGCATTAACGATGGGATGTCCCACCATCGTAAGAATTACATTAATGCATCGGTACTGCATGCATCCCTAATAGCGTCAAAAACGCGAGTTAATATAATTCTTACAATGGTAAGAGATCCCATAGCTAATGTGCAAGTTCTCAAATGAATGGCATAGAAGGTTGTATACCTCAGAATCTATAAAAAGTACTAAAGAATAACCCAAATGGAAGACGATAAATAATATTACACTCTTCACAATAATCCCCAAAGTGTATTTGCTCAAATTTGGGGGCTACGATCTTTTTCCGAAAAACAGGAAATCTGTCGTCCTACTCACCCACACTCCATGACAATAACCACTAGCAGTATGACGTCATCAATAGTTGTTACCTCCCCAGTCACTTCTGAAGAAAATGGCCGTCACCTTTGTTCAGCCTATTCTGAAGGTCCGTGTCGTGCAGCCTTGCTTACTGTGACTACCTAAACAATCAGCAAATAGTGAGAAGTACAACAGAAGACTTCCCTCTCTCACTTGTCGTGAAGGATGCGCAAAGTTTTAAAATCTTCATCATTCTGATTTTGAAAGCAATGTATACAATAGATACTGAATATTATAGGCTTTTTTAGGTATTTATATTTCCTACACAAATGTGCAATATCATTTGTCCCGTATGAAAGAAAATTTGAAAAAAAAAAAAAGAGGAGGAGGGGGGAAGAAGGTAATTCTCCCATTTTTTGGAACTCGTCTGGGACATAGCGTTTCCAAACCAGATTGTTTATAAGAACAGCCTGTCATATGGGATACACCGAATGTGTTGGAGATTTACAGTAACAGCCCTGTCCAAAAGTGCCTTCGTTATTGTTTGTTTGTTTTGATTTTTTTGATTTTTTTTGTTTTGTTTTGCCCTGTTTTGTTTTGCACCTCTTTCAATACATGTACTTTAAATTATTAGGAATTTTTGAAATGTAATATCTGTGACAATTTCTGAGAACTAAAATACAGTTGGTGACGGCTGAGCAGATGTTCAAAGGCCTCAATCGAAACAGGATCATGGCTAGTATTGTTGTTGCAATTATTTTATGTAATTGTTGTTGTTGTTGTTGTTGTTGTTGTTATTGTTGTTAAAGTTGCTGCTGCTGCTGCTGTTGTTGTTGCTGCTGCTGCTGTCGCAGCTGTTTTCGAACATATTGTCCCGTCCAAATTTTTTTGAAAAAAAAAATGACCTCACATACCCATTCTCTCTCTCTATCTCTCTTTATTTCTCTCTCTCTCTCTCTCTCTCTCTCTCTCTCTCTCTCTCTCTCTCTCTCTCTCTCTCTCTCTCTCTCTCTCTCTCTCTCTCTCTCTCTCTCTCTCTTGCTCACTCGCTCACTCTTTCTTTAACTCAATTTGCGACTCGTCTTTAAGATATACCCTGCAGTTTTTTTTTTTATTTTGAATTACAACTAAATGAATGACAACCCATTTCTAATCTCTAAATTTCATAGCGGAACACAAACAAACTAGACTCTCCTTTCATGATTCTATTACTGTCTGACTTCCTATCTGCACAAAAAACCAAAACTTTCCAACATCCTTCCCAGGGTTACAATGAACTTTGGAAAATGATCAAATTTTCCCGACGTGTCTTTGGTAGTTAGCTGAGATTGCCAGAGGAGAGAGGGGATGATATTTGATTTCTTTCCACCCTTTCCTCCTCTTGATAACGTTTAAAGGAGTCTCTCTCGTTGCCAGCTTAATCTTCCGAGTTGCCTGCCCTTGTAAGACCTCTTTGAGACTCGTGGACAAACCTCAGAAACCGTCGTCAGGTCGAGGTTAGAAACTTCATTTCGGGGAATAACTGAGGACGGGAAGGGACGGATGAAAAGGGGGATGGCTACGATGCAGAGGAATGAAAATAGCTTGAAGGGAGTCAAATTGCTTTTTCAGAAACTGGCGCTTGCCGAGTTTCTTAGCATGAACATAAAAACTTTCTATACAGACTAGTTTATTTATCATAGTTTGCAGTGACATAACTGAGCTGTCTAACCCTAATAGTGAACAGGGTCATCAGTGTTAAAATGTTTGCTGTAGAAGTCATAGACGACTTATATTCATAGTATAACTTGTTATTTACTGCATTTTTCTCGGAATTTCTTTTACATTGTATGGGGTGAGCTCTCTGCCACTTCAATCAACTGTGTCTCAGATCAGACTAGTGCTTGGCCAGTTATTTTCCCACCTTATATAAGTACACAGATTAACTGCTCATAACCAAGAACCCGATAAAGCTAATACTAATACGGCTTATAAGTCTTGTATCCAGGCTGCTGCCCGCTCACACGACTTCATACTACTGTTTACCCCAGCAGGCCAAGTCACTTTAAAACTTTCTCAACTCCCTGGGGAGTATACAGTACTGCTGTCATACACAGACACTGATAACTAGCATTTTTACAATATCTTTCACTGCCTATAGCCAGGTACCCATTTTACAGACGGGTGGATTGAGGAAAATGTGAATGAAATGCTTTGCCAAGGTACCTACAACATAATAGTGGTCTGGAATCGAATCCACGATCTTTAGAGCTGGAGTCCAACACCGCAACCATTCACTGATTGGCTGCACGATTTCTATTTTATGATTAACCGCCGCAATGATATTTTTTTCCATATATTTGGTCAGCATAATGCAGCACAGGTCAGTTAGATGTCGGACTTTAGCTGTGTTCTGCGAGGAATTTCCATGATGGTTTAGAAAGACATCTTGCGAATATCAAAATAATATGGTGGGTTGGTTTTTTTTTTCTCTATTAATGAGCAAAATCTATTTGTCCTTCTGGTTGATTTTTAGAGGAGGTACGGTAATAGTAAGACTGACAAATTCAAGTCCAAATGAAGTGGATGAGGAGGGGGGAGGCATGGAGCTAAGCCATTGATTGCAGTTCTTAAAACTAGGCCTGTGAGTTGGATTATTGAATTCTGAAAACAGAATCTAACTGCAGTGAGTGGTGGTCCTTCGTTTCTGATACCAATCACTCCGTACTCCGTAAGTCATGGAATTGACAACAGCGTCGAATGATAAATCGGCGATGACATTAGATAGCTTTTTGTATAGCTTTGAGAGATGCAAAAGATGATAAAGTCTGGAGATGCTAAAAAAAAAAAAATCCGAGGCATTAACAGAATCAAAGGAGCGACTAGCGACCTCTGGATTCCTCAGAACACAATCTTTCCAAACCTGATAACAGGCAGTTTGTGGCCAGGGGCAATAGATGAATACCGTAAAACCCCTAATGGAAAACTTCTGGCTGAGTGAAGAGGTAAGATTAAAGGTTTGCTCAAATGAGAATATCTTTTTGCTCAGATGAAATTCTCGTTTTTCTCAAATGAAAATCTCGTTTTGCTCAAACGTGACCTGCTTTGTTCAAATGTAATGTAATCTTATTGAATATTTCCACGCCGTTGTTCACAGCTTCGCGGTAGCCAATGACAATACATTGCGTTACTGGTGGGCAGATTTCGATACCGTGTAACAGATTACCCGGACACTGTGTGGATTTGATTTCAAAGTACTCGAATATTTCAGACCGATATTTGGTGCGAACAAAAAAATAGAGAGGATTCGGGCTTCAAAATGATCTTCATCCTTCTTTTCAAGTATTCTTGAATATCTCCTTCTGTCTATCAGCTGTTCATCTCAACAGTTCTGTGCATCCATCCAGTTTGCTAGTCCATCCAGAACGTTCTTTCTTTGTCTTCTTCTCCTTTGTTTACCTTTTGTCACGCAGTCAGTTGATATGAGGCCTCTAGGTTGCTGGAGCCAGGTTGTAAAAGCCTCTTTGAGCCTTTATAAAAATGTGTCCTCGAACCACAGGAACGTTCGGTGATGGCCAAGACTAGTCTGCAGGTCTAGTGCCACCACTGTGCTCAAATTATATTATACTATTTACAGTGGGGGTACTTAATTTAGATTTTTTCATAATTTTAAATTACATGAAAAGGGGTTAAACATTTGGTCTTCTTTTGCAGATCACAGGCCCGCACAAATGAAATCCGCTGAAGCCATTGAGAAACAATGCCTGCAACAACTATTTTTTTAACAAATTCAAAACTGAATTTCACCACTTTTGCGGTGTGATTTCGTGTTATATGATTATTTTATACTCTGCTACTAACAACTGTGATAGTGCAATTTTATTTTTTTTTTAACAATTAGGTATTTTCAGCTCTATCACGTGACCTAGGAAATCTTGCTCACACGTTGGTTTGTTTACATGCTCTGCTTATGTATGACTACTCGTCATTTATCAAAATATCCTAGCAATCCCTAGATCATGTGGTGTAACTGACCCGTCTGAAAATACCCCATTAGACCCCTACAACCCATAGGAACTAAACTAAGAACTGAGAAGGCAAGGAAGGTAAATAGTCCATTTAATACCAAACTTTTGTTTGTTCAGAAATCAAGAGTCAAATCATTTCTATACACAAAACGCCGAATCCTGCGTCTTTTTTTCTTGGAAATGACTAGTTTTTATAAGGTATGTTAGATAAATTAGTTAGAATAAAATTGTTCGTTACTATGTAATCTCAGATTTGTTTCCTCTTTGCATGGATGACTCAGTCACTTCAAATGGTTATAGCTCGGGCCAGACTATATGTTAGGTTAAATATTTTACCACCTAATAAAAGTACATATTATGTTAGCCTTTCTTGTTACGTCAATAATCCGATTTGACAAAACGTGACAATAACAATAACAATAACAATAACAATATATTTATTGAGCTCAGACAACTATCTGCTGTAAATGAGCAAAATAACAATAATTTCAACAAGCAATTCACATTCTGCCCTTCCTCTCTCTCTCTCTCTCTCTCTCTCTCTCTCTCTCTCTCAAGGCCTCTTACTGACTACTTGCATAGCGTTTACTTTCTCGATAGCCAGACAAGATCCACTCAGATGGTTTCACTATGGTCTCACTCCTCATGTCCTACCTTGATAGTGAACACGTAGAAGATGTAAGATGGAAAAAAGTTTGACTTACAGTGAAAAAAAAACGCATCTGTAACCCAACCCTTAACATGCAGTTGTTCCCTACCCTTCTCTTTTTTTCTATTCCAGTGGCCATATGCATAATCTATGCTTTAATTAACGTATTGCGTTAAGTAGAGTGAACACTGCTAATGTTTTGGGAGTTTCCCTTGGTTACCGCAGTGCGTAACTAACGAACAGATTATGCATACGGCATAATGGTAAAAAACATAACACAACTACTGAGGTTTGAATATAATACTCTTGCAATTTAATTCATATGTTGGCAAGAGTATGATATTGAAGAAAAAAAAGATAAGCAATCGATCTAAAAGCAGTTATAAACATAAGGTTTGTACATGAGAAAAAAATCCGCATGTAGGAAAAATAATATATATAGGATGTAAACATGGATATGTAAATAGATTATTGTGTGTTTCCGCCATTATGTCTCGTTCTTTGGCGTTCCTCCCACAGCCTCGAGTCAGAAACACTGATCTGGTTATGTCAAAATAGAGGTCGAATTACTGACATCTCCTTCAAATATTGCTTGGAAAATATCGAGTGTGATATCCGGTTTTTAGTGTCTCGTCTATCACTACAGTTGACTTTGAAAAAAAACATCACAAAATGAGTCCTTGCTAAATACAGCGTGAATGAAGAAATTACTTTTATGTTTCAGCCATATTTAGAACATCACTATAAAAGTCACAATAGGGAATGTACTTTAAAACAGCTCAGGGATAAGGTGACGTCAGGATATCCCTTCTTTCCAGAAATCTTTTTCTACGAGATTGGTTTAAAACTAGTTCAGTTTATACAAGCCAATTACTGTTAATTTCTATCATTTCAATTGTATCAGTGGTTCATAGTATCATTTATCGTGCGACATATCAGCGATTTGCAGTCTGCACCAAAGGACCAGGTGTGAACAGTTGCGAGGTGTGTTAGGGGCACATGTAAACACTAAGCTTTCACGTGGAGGTTAGTGAACAATATTCAGGTAGTTAAGGTTTAGAACGCTTTAAAGTTACTGTCCCTGTGGTGTAGTGGTAGCACGTTCAGGTTTGCAAACTGAGAGATTCTGGTTCGATCCTCAGTAGGGACAGAAAATTTTCTAATTTTAGTAGTTTTCGGCCTTTCTTCTCAGACATAATCTTTCACAGTAATTTGATAAAATCATAGTGATACACTTTCCACATGATATTATATCGGGCTCACATTAAGCAGACGGCGATTAAGTGGAGGCAACTGTACAAGATATATATAAAACTCATAATAATTATTATGAGTATCATTAATACTTGAGCTTAAACTTGATTAATACTATTATCCGGATGGGTGGCGTTATGGCCGTCGTGTGGAACGCAAGATGAAAGGGTCGTGTATTCATTCTACGCCGTGGTTATGTAACTTAATGCTTTGAGCAAGCATTGCGTTCAAATTCTCCTCTGTCCACCAGTCGTAAGAATGGCTACTTGCCTAGCTAGGCAGTGAAAGAACTGTCAGGATGCTTGTGATCAGAGCTTGTGACATAGTCAAGACATCGTAAGCTTCCAAGGAAGCTGAGACTGATACTGGGATAACATGGCGTGACTGGGCGATGCCTAAGTATGGGATTTGTAAAACTCATTGTCATCAACATAATTATGATCCTTTTTCTAGCTTCCCCACCTCATCTCTCTCTCTCTCTCTCGCTCTCTCTCTCTCTCTCTCTCTCTCTCTCGTTCCCGCCATATGTGTTAATTATACCTCCCTTTTCTCATTCAATTCCCCCTCCCCTCCCCATCCCGCTTTTGTCAGTCTCCCCTTCCTAATCACTCCCTCTCCGACTCCATCCTCCCCCCCNCCGGCATCCACGCATTGCCTCAGGTCCCAATTAAAAGAAGTCAAGCCGTTTTCACAGAGGTATAACCTGCTACGGGCGAGTCAAATCGCGTGCATGGTAAGTGCTGAGCGCGCGCTGTCAGGCAGTGAGTACATGATTGACAGGCCGATGTGGCAAGGGTGAGCGTTCAGCCACTCACGTTTAATAAGACATGAGAGGACTTCATGCCCGTTAAGCGGATTTGCCAAGTGTCATTATCCGTATTTCTACTCCCTCTCCGACTCATTATATTTGTTCCGTTTCCCGGGTCTCGCACAACTAATTAATTTCCTTACTTTTTACCGTTGAACACTTGCGAGGATTTTAGAGATGCTTGAGTCTTCAGGGGCGACAGAACCCCCTTCATGGTGATGGAGCCCCCAAGCAATTGGCAGTAGGATATAATATGTATTTTCATTGGACCTTCCATATCTAATTTCTTGATAATACCACCCTGCCTTCTTCTCCGCCCAAATAAAATGAGTTCGCACCCCCCCCCCCCCCCCCCCCCCNTCCCCGCAAAAAAAAAAAATTTGACAACCCCACTCCTTTTCACCAAGAACATCGTCGTCTCGGTGAAAACATAGCTTTTTTTCTTTTAACTTGAGTTCATGTAAGATTTGCATGTATACATTGTATTAAAATATCTTAGGACTACCTGTAGAAAAGTTTCGCGGCTCACAGACAGTAAGTTTGGAATAATGATTGTTCTTACTGGAACATATAATTAGGTATTTTCAGCTCCATCAAGTGACCTGAGAAATCTTGCTCACACGTTGGTTTGTTTACATGCTCTGCTCATGTATGATTACTCATTTATCAAAATATCCTAGCAATCCCTAGATCACGTGGTGCAACTGACCCGTCTGAAAATACCTCATTGGAGTATATTGTTTATATTGGAGCAAATATTTGAAGTATATTTTATTTATATTGGAACATATATTATTTGGAGTATATATTGCTTGTATTGGAACTTATATTTGTATTATATCGAGGGTCAGCAACCAAAATGTGTTATGTCCAAACTGCAGAAAAGGAGAAAATTGAAGCTGAAAATGTGTACATAAATAAAAATTCAATTACCTGCAATAGTTTGACTATTGACTCTATTAACACTTGTATTGGGTAAAAAATAAGCACACATAATATTCTAATGTCATTTAGTTCCAAGCATTTACAACGAGTGATAAAATGTGGATATAGAATATTCTGATTGCTAACCCTCGATATATTGTTTGTATTGGAACATATTTGGAGTATTCTTTTATATTGTTTGTATTGAAACATAATTATATTTGGTGTGTATATACTGTTTGTATTGGAACATATAATTAAAGTATGTGTTGTTTGTATTGGAACATATATTTGGAGTATAATAATTACATTGTTTGTATTGGAACATATAATTGGAATATATCTTGTTTGGGATTCAGTATATGTATATTAGCAGTGTAACCTTCAAGTTGCTTCTCTTAGTTTTATAAGATAAGATAAGATAAGATAAGATAAGATAAGATAAGATTGTCCAGAGGCACATTTGATTCGCTTTGCTTGACAATTTCATAGTATTTCTTAACAATATTACGTTTCACACACGTGCATTAAGGGGGAAAATATATATACATTTGATATTTGATTTCCATATGCTGTGTAAGTACAACCTGGAAATAAATCTATTGAGCTGACATTGAAATGAATTGAACTGAGCTGAACCGAACGGAACTGAACTGTATCTAGAAATGAAATCGTTATTACGCTCGCCTGTAACGTTTGAAAACCGTCCTGTTATGAGGTCATCGCTTTTGCGTCATTTTCTTTACTAAATTATATAACTTCAATATTCGGCGGGAAACAGATCACAAAGTACACGTTTACTATTGGCTGAAATGAACATGTCATGACCAATTCTGCAATCTGATTGGTCCTGTAAGACCTTTCTCGTGGTCAGCAGCTTTGTTATTGGCTGAAATCAGAAACACGTGACCAATACCGCAATTTGATTGGTTTCTGAAAGACTTCTAATTTCACAAAAAAAAAAAAAATGTCCCGTCTTTCAACATGTTAAGGGCCACTGGTATAACTTTGTCATCGAAACCTTTCGGGTTTCTTTTTTTTTAACCACAGCCAATAAAGGTAGTATGTGAAAAGACGGAGGCCAAGAAAGAAAAAAGAAAAGGTGTTGGGAGCGGGAGAGGGGGCAGGCGCTGAAAATATGCAGAGATTGAAGAGAATGGCTACTATAGATGATAATTTTTTTGGCTTCTAAAAGGAAGATGATAGTATGAGCTTCGTTTGGTGTAAACATGATATTATTGTACAGTAGAAAGAGAGAAAGAAAGAAAGAAAGAAAGAAAGAAAGAAAGAAAGAAAGAAAGAATCATTCAAACAAGGAAAGGAGAGTGAAAAGAAATAAGGATACAAAGAACAAATGAGAACAGGATGGACAGTCAAGTCGACCGAGAAAGAAAGAGAGAAAGAATGCCGTGTTGTTATTATTATTGTTGTTGTTGTTGTTGTTGTTGTTGTTGTTGTTGTTGTTGTTGTTGTCATTCTTGTTGTTGTTGTTAATGTTAATTTTGTTGTTATTGAAATTGTTGTTGATAATGACGATAATGATGATGTTGTTGTTGTCGTTTTTAATAATGATGATGATGATGTTGATATTGTTGATGATGTTGATGATGATGATACCCAGAGATATGTTATAACGCTCGAGGCTTGTCAATACCCCTCTGTGGCTAAAGATAAACTAGGAGTAGATAACTCTGAATGGCTCTGCTTGCATCTCCAGCCAAGTGGATTATGATTGTGTTTGTAAGCCTTCAACAGTTTCCCTGGAAGTTTTACAATCGCACCAACTAGCCCAGTCAATATTCGTATCCCAGTGGCGTCAACCAAGGGGGCCTGTGCCTCCGTTAAAAAGTATGAGCTCCTGCTCCCCCCCCCCCTTTGCTCAGTTATTAGCTGAGCTTGAGGTGCCTCCTACTTCTCTGCTTTCCCCTGATGTATGACACCCGCCTTCGACCCCCTCAAAAACCATTCTACTCACTCATCCCCATCTCACCTCACCCATCCCGAGAAATCCTGACCCCTTCCTTGCCTCGCCTTTCTTGTTTCCGTGTATACAACCAACAACTTATTCATCCGCGATATTTCTACTGCTGTACGCCCGGCCTGAGTATGCGAGGAATTCTCTCCCTTTCAAAAGCGTTCTTAGCAACCAATCAAAACGCAATCAGACTGCGTTCGCCTGATGACGTAATAGAGGTCGTTAGTGGCAAGGGAGAGAAGCAGTCTTGGAGATTGTTATCTTGCGAAGGGCAATAATTTGCAATCAGTGCTGGGTTGAAGCAGGGAGTCCCGTTGCACAATACTGAGAATAGACTGTATCAATATTCACTGTCTAGATGGTCCCAGCCCCTCTCCTTTAACCTAGTTGCTCCTTTCATTCCTTCTCTTCCTTTATAAGTTTGATACTGTACTCTTGAGTCTACCCACAGGAATTAAGAGTGCCATATGTGGGAAATGGAACTTTTCTTGTCATTTTTTTTTTTATTTTGTATTTTGCTGTCCCCTCTCCCCCTCCCCTCTTCCAAAACCCTGGGGAAAAAAAAAACAAAACATCCAGTTCTCATTTCCAGGGGCACGAGAAGCAAGGTTTATAAGAGCATAAGAGGGTATGAAAGTTGTAGGAAGCGGTGGAGATTGAGGGGGTAGGGGGGAACGGGGGCCCTCATAAAGGACGATACATCAAAAGTTTTAGTCACTGGAAGCAGCTGAAAATCAATGGGGGCAGTGGCATGTTATGGGTTCATAAGACTCTCTTTATCTACGCCTCTGCCTTTTTTTCCCCCACCCTTTCCTTCCCAAGTTCACATACCCGAAATGTTTCTGAAATCCACCAAAGCGGTTTATAGCTGCCACATTCATCATTTATGTTATCCGTTATTTAAAGTTGAGGTGTAAAAAGTCCAAACAACTTAGCTCCAAAACGTTTGCACTTTCTTTTTCCATGAAACAAGTCGCGAAGAAGAGTTCCATTTTCTGCAGCTTTGTAATGAATTCTTCTTTACATTTTAAACCCGTGCTTTATGCATTTTCTTTTTCCTTGCTTATTGCATTTTTTTTCCCGCTAAATCTTTCCTGTCTGGCTAATCGAACCCACATATTTTGAACGTCTTCATTAGTTGCGCATTCAGTATCGGTGCTTTCTCTGGAAATATGCCCGCTAGTCCTTAGTTTCCCAAGATAAAATGGCATTCTGGGAGGGTAACATTCCCACGATTTTCCTCTAGAAATTAGATCTGGATTCGACAATTCTAATTTTGCAAATACGTGAATTTCAAAGGTTGGCACTTTGGCCACTTACTGTTCGATTCAAAGAGCGGATGTAAGTATAATCATAGCTTATTTGCAACTGTTGCGGCAATATCGATACTTTCAATGCTTGGGAATTTCGATTCAGTATCGTTTTAACAGTCTGTAAGGTTCTTCATTAAAGTGCATACAGTGACAAAAAGCCATCAGAACGGTATCGAAAGTATCAAAATCAGTTTCGATCCTATTCCCACCTTCAGTGCCAAACTTGCTGCCGGTTGCATCATCACAAGATTAGTTAGTGATAGTGACAGAAGGGAAATTAATTTTGATTCCATTTTTTTCCGATCCTTAAAACCTAACAAGCCAATGGTCTCCCCGGTGCAATGGATAGCGTATCGAAAAGATATCGAAAGTATGGAAATTGCATCAAAAGGTTTTGAAAAAGATATCGGAAAAGTGTCGAATGTATTGGAGTGACTTTCCAGAACTAGTATCGGAATTGATTTTTTTCTCCTATTTCCTTTTTCATTTTTTATTCATTCTGAACTGTTGAATTTATTGTTATGTGGTTGACTTTTGCCTAAATAAACAATCTTGAATTTTGATGATAATAATGTTAGTGAGGTTTATAGGTCAGTTAGGCTAACACCCGCTCACGAGACGTCATATAATCATTACTACAGCAGACCAAGTCATTCAAGGACTTTTTCAGCTCCCTATGGAACATACAGATAATCAAGGCGATAACCTCATCATTATTATCAGTAAAAATGGGGGGAAAGCAATGATGATGATAATGATGATGAAAATGTCGACGATGAGAGTCAGGAAAAGTAAAGGGTGAGTACTTCATCTATCATCCAGACAACCATGACAACACATCATCATCATCATCAGTAAGGATAGAGAGTAAAAACGATCATATCAATGATAACGTTGACAACGAAATGAACAATGGTTTGTAGCAGCAGTGGATTAAGCGTGGGGAGGGGGAGGGGGGGAAGTAGAGACAGATATGACTTACACCAGGGTTCTACATGACCGATAGGTTCCATGTTATTTTACCTTCATTAAGGGACCCTGCACCATCTTTCGGTTCGGAGTCCTTTATTATTAAATCCTGGATTGGAAGTATGCAAGAAGACTAAAAATGCTCCTTTTTTCCTCCCTCTTTCTTCCCCTTCCCCCCTCTCTCTCTCTCTCTCTCTCTCTCTCTCTCTCTCTCTCTCTCTCTCTCTCTCTTTCTCTCCTTCCACATCCCTTATTCCCCACAATCTACCCTAACAGCCCTGCTAGCTATCAGACCTATCGATAAAGATAGCCATGACGTAATGCTCTCCTCTGGCTTACATCTCGCCCAACTCCACCTGTGACGTCATCTCTCACAGTTACGGCCCCCTATTAAATACACGCTAGTTCTCAATGATGTTCAGCCTGGATGAGTTTGGGGCTCAATCAAGCGTCTCGCTGTACTGTGAACTTTAACAAACCGTTGGCAACATTTACCTTGTGGATTGCAATATCACACTATCTCCTCTTAACAATGAAAAGTATTTTACAATGATATCTTAACAGTAGTAATGTATTTTCTACCTTGCCGTATAACGGTTCTATAATAAAGAAATGAAGTTTGGAGAAAATGCAATTAAATTTATAAATTATGTACAATTTGTTGATTTGCAGAGAACATCATGTTGCTCATAATATGAAAGTAAACGTTTAGGAAATAAGGGGTGGGAAAAAAGGAAAGGTTAACAAAATTTCCACGAAAATCCACACTGCTTTAGATTCCACTATTATACGTTGTCTTATTATCCACCCATGTCTTACTGATCCCAGTATTTTTCGGCTGAAGTTCGTTAGTTTCGATAAATGTATGCTTCAACACCAGCTTCCACCTTTAAAGATCCTCCCGGTGTATAAAGTTAAAGAAGATGTGATGGAACCTTTCATACCTTTGAAATGAACCGCACGCTTCAAATCGACCGTTCTTGTTTTCCGAAAATTATTTTAGACCGAAAAAGTCGGTCTCCTCGTGTTACTCCAGTATTTCCACTTGCTCCTACTTTTTCTTTAAAATTGCGTTCTGTGAGATACATTCGTATATCACAGCACAAACGAAATATTCATGTTTTATCATGATGGGGTACTAGTCAGCGGTTACTTTGAAAACCTCTGTGCAGGCAGTAAGTTCCCTCGTTACCCTGTTTGATCAATGATGCGGAGGTGTTGTTGGCAAGGGAGAGCAACGATCTGTGAAAACAAGGTTTACCGTTCTTGCGACTTTAAAATTCTGTCTGAGTGTTAACAGGCTTACCTTGTCATAAGTGGCAATCGTGAGATGTGCTCGGGAAGACACTGTGACGTCATTTATGAGTGGGGGAGAGAAGTGTATAATGGACAGCAGGAGGAGGATGGAGAGAGAGAGAGAGAGAGAGAGAGAGAGAGAGAGAGAGAGAGAGAGAGAGAGAGAGAGAG
>JAWQUT010000034.1:1439411-1451887 GCA_033807755.1 Ellobium chinense
GTGGACGAAATGATGACGGCCATAAGAAGTCATATTGGACATGGGCTTAAAAATAGGCACACAGATATAATATTTCTGCAGTCATTGTAAGAAATAGATATTAAATTTTTCCCTCCTAACTCCAACTGCTCCTACTCGAAGACTGTTTCAAACAGTGGGGAAATTCCCCCTTCTTGATATCGTCTCTGGAGGTAGCTGCAGCAGATCTGCTGTTTACACTTTAAACACATATATTCCGCGCTTCCAGAGCCAGGGCATACATATAAACAAGCAAAACTTTAAAAAATAAGTTTATCTCTATTTATATTAATAAAAAAAATCAAGAAACCGAACTTTTGTTGATAGATCTTCCGCAAATAGTCGCTTCATATTCCACTGTGCAAGGCAGCTTGTCTTCTTCGTGTGTTCTATAATCGCATAATATATAGGGAGATGCCAATGTTTTGTTCACTGTTTGCTATACAAAGTTCTACATTTCTCATTAACTTATCAAGAGGCCCTATGCCAAAATACCTTCTATACATGTTTTAAGCTCTTCCTCCGAATTTTGACAGAAAGAAAAATGCTGCTAAACCAATTAGATTTTGAGAACTTAGATAGTGATGCAGGCTACATAATATTTTAGACATGCATTTTCACTCAGTAAACAGGGTATTCTTACCTACCTAGCAACAACCACACAGTTTACACCTGAATGGCTAAACCTCACCTACTCTGATGTGCGGCTGCACCTATCTAATCTGCCTTTGAAATTCAAATCTAACCCCTTTCCCTCCTTCCTAATGGCCAGTTTTCTGATTATATAGAGACTATTTAAAATTGCATACTATTGGGCCAGGAGCTATTGACATCTTCATGCCTATAGCCTATTTTTACTCAGGCAACAATTAGAGCATTGAGCAGACATTGGACAATGCTTGGTTGACCGTAACATAAAATTTATATAATAAATTAATCTCAGTATGACATTTAACTTAAAAATCTTAATGGTCTTTACTCTACCAGTTCTTCGCCGTCTAATACTCCTCAAAATATCATGGGATTAAGAAACCAATGTGTTATCGTGAATTCCATTTACCTTAAACCTTCAAATAGTATTATTTAAAGGTATTATCTAAAGTATTATATAAAGGTCCTGAGTTCGATTTTCCCCAGGCCACCTGTCTGTAAAATGGGTACCTGGCTATAGGCAGTGGAAGATATTGTCAGAATGCTAGTGATCAGCGCCTATAAATGGCAGCGGCACTGTATGCTTCCCGGGGAGTCGAGAAATAGAGTGATCAGGCCTGCCGGGGTAATAATAGTGTGAAGTCGCATGAGCGGGCATTAGCCTGGATATGAGACTAAAAACCGCATCATTATTATTATTATTATTATTATTTATTGTAATAAGCTATGGAGCAGCCTATCCGAATGGTTACGGCGTGGGTTTCAAGATCTAGATATCGTCAATTCGATTCCTGAACACGGCAAAGAGTGAATGCATTGGGAAAGCATTTCATTTATTATATTTTCTTTAGTTCATCTATCTGTAAAATAGGCACTGTTGATAGCCAAAGGTGGTGTCCGAATGTTAGTAAAGAGGACCTATAAAATGGTCGCGGCATTGTATTTTCCTCAGAGAGTGGAAAAAGTCCTGGTGTGAACAGGCCTGCTGGAGTAATAGTAGTATTATTATACTATTATTATAGTATTATTACTAGTAATACTAGTGTGAGGTGACATTAGCAGTCACTAGCTGGATAGGAGATTTATAAATTGCAATATTGTTCATTATGTTGTTGTTGTTGTTGTTGTTGTTGTTGTTGTTGTTGTTGTTGTTGTTGTTTAACAATGCCTGAATATCTAAATAATTGTCCATTAACGGGGAGCTTGTTCTTAAATTTCATGACAATCCTAAAAAAATATAAGAAAGAGAAACAACTACATTTTTCTACCCCAATAACTTCCCCTTAATGGAGATGTTTCTGTATATAGATAGGTGAATGGAAATCTCTGAACACAATTATGCCTTGACACAATCCTCTACCCAGCACAATCCAGTTCAACAGTTTTTTTTTGGTCTCGTATAGAGAGTTCTCTGGATAATCCAAAATTTCTGATAAGACAACCTCAGAAGCCTGGAATATAAAGTTATGTCAAATGGTTAGCAAGGCAATATGTTCACTATCTTGAGTGTGTGTGTGTGTGTGTGTGTGTGTGTGTGTGTGTGTGTGTGTGTGTGTGTGTGTTCATTATTTGTTGTTGTTTTTGTTATTTTGCTTTTTTAGGGAGGGGGGAGTAGGAATGGGGTGATGTCTTCTGTCTTGTTCTAACTTTATATTTGTCGTGCATTTCCAAGCTGATAATTTGAAATGTCTACCCCAAGGCATAGTAAAATGACTTTCGAACACAGAATTCATCCTCCACTTTATACACAAATTACTTCCAATTTTCTTTATAATCATAACAACAACAACAACAACAAAAAAGTGCTTAAAATGCTTTCGTTTACTGTAAACCTTGTCCACATGTACTGTACATGCCCTTCGGTAAATAGAAGGTAAACCATCTAAGTTACTCTCTTAACTTGAAATGTTAAACCCAAGAAGAAGAGGGGCTAAGTCATATTACGACATATTTTTATCCCCCTTTGCCCTCCGAGGCTTTGGGCAAATGGAACTAGTGGCAACACCTGGCCTGGCTCCCAGGCCCGTTGGTTGGTTCTCTCAGATTTCTCTCGGTTCTCATTACTATGGACACTTTCACTTTCGCTTCATCAGACATTCATTTTCCACTTTCTATTCTTTCTATGCCTGAAATTATTCTCTTTCTCTTTCTCTTTCTCTCTCTCACTATTCTCTCTCTCTTTCTATTCTCTCTCCTCTCCTTCTCCCTTTTGTTCTCTCTTTTTACTTCTTGTTTCTGTCACTCTCAGTCTCTTTCTCCCCAGTTCCTCCTTTCTCTGTATGTTTTTCTATTTCTCTTTGTCTTTTTCTTTTCATTCGTTCTCTCTACGTCTGTCTCTCTCTCCCTTGTTCTTCCTTTCTCGCTCATTTCTTTCTTTCTTTCTTTCTTTCTTTCTTTCTTTCCTTCCTTTCTTTCCACCTCCCTTCATCTCTTTTGCTCTGTCTGTCTGCCTCTCTCTCGGCGCGCTCCCTCTTTCTCTCATTTTATGTCTCCTTACTTCATTCCCTCTCTCTCTGTCTCTCTCTGTCTTTGTTCTTTCTCTCTATCTCTATCCCTCTCAATTTCTCCTCCTCTTTTCTTCTTTTCTCTGTCTCTATATCTGTATGTGTGTCTATCTCTGTCTCTCTCTTTCTCTCCGTCTCTCTCTCTTTCTCTCTCTCTCTCTCTCGTTCTCTCTGTCTATACCTCTATATCTTTCTTTCCTTCCTGACTAGCCTGGGATTCCATCTGAAATGGACCAGAAATTGCTCTATGGTAATTTTCCTACTATGTTTCGAAATTTCCACCTTCTCTCTCTCATCCCATGACTACAAAGTACCCGCTAGTTTTCCCGTTCTGTAATTTCGGCCAGAGAGTGTTCAATATGTGTGAATCTTTTTTCTTCTCATTTTCTGATTATTTATTGAACGCTTTTTGGTTGTTATTTTTTTCCCCCCTCAGTTTGCACTTTTTATGTTTGTTCAGTGTGTTTGCCAAAATGTTGTCGGATGAAAGTTGAACTCTGTTACCAAGAAACAGAGTAACAGCCGTAATGCATATTTAATATTTCTGTGATAAGGAAGATGAGAAACAGTTGAAAAATACGACTTTTATTTACCCTGTAGGGAATTTAATTTACACTGTTATATAAAGTACATCTCATTCATAATACATATAAAGACATAGAACAACACACATACATGTAAGTACATAATATTACAAATGAAATACATAACAAAGTCATTGCTGGTCATCAGCGGTGCAGCGCCCTGGTCCTCCCAGTTCTAAAGCCAGGTACTCATTTGTAAGCACCTGAGCTGAGTGAGGAAATGAAAGTGAAGGGTCTTTCCCAAGGACACTTCACCGTAAACTGCCCAGTGTGCGAGTCAAACACATAAACCTTAGACTTGATAGTCTTCAGTTTCTGAGTACGACTCACAAATCGCAAAGCCACGCTGTGTTATATTTTTGGTATAGGTTGGACATATTTTTGTCTAGTTTTACTACAGCGTGGTACGCTATGGATCGTTGATTACCATGGGTGATCCTTTGATCATTATACCAAAGACAGAGTACATAGGTAAGAGGGAACACTTCGCATACACACAATGTTTTTTTGTAGTAAAGTCAACGATGAGCTGTGCTCAGCACGCACTCAGACAGAGCAGTTGATGCTTACTGACAGTGAGCAAAAAATTCAGACGATATTCCTAGTCATGAAAGTTAGCCCTCTCCCCATAAAGTGTCCTCTTCGTTATATTTCTTTACTAATAATAGTTTACTGTGTAGACAATGTGCTCCGAGCGTATTAGAAACGAATTACAAGCGTAAACTAAGATTCATACTTTGGCAAGGGTAGCCCCTCTTGTCCATATTTCTTTGATTATACCGTACATATCACAGGTAATCCCGGAAGTAACAAACCTATTGACACTGTCAACTGTCATCCAGTGACGTGAATTAGGTATTTTCAGCTCCATCACGTGACCTAGGAAATCTTGCTCACACGTTGGTTTGTTTACATCCTCTGCTCATGTTTGATTACTCGTCACTTATCAAAATATCCTAGCAATCCCCAGATCACGTGGTGTAACTGACCAGTCTGAAATTACCTCATTGTTTCAAATCAAGTGATATTTTTGAGTCCTCCATATGATATAGTCAGATTTCAGTGTTTCATAGTATACGTTTTGTCCGTAACAAACCCACACATCCACAAGCAAACATCCACACACCCCAAGGGCTTCCTAAATGGGTAGAGAGGCAGAAGGCAATTCGTGGGCAAAACTGTTATTGGGGCAACGCACTCAGCGATCGTATATGACAGACTGGAATGTGAACAGATCTCGGTGTAAGGTGGTGGAGGAGGAGGGTTTGAGCGGGATAGAGCATATATCCCCTCTCCCATCCCCCGCTCTCCCCTCATTCCCTTCCCCAACAGGCAAAAAAATGCTTGCCCGAATTACACTACTGATAAACGTTTTAAAAAAACACAAATGGTAAATGTTTAGCTATTTCCAGAACACCGAAATAAAACTACGCTAAAAGTACACCACCCACATCTATGCCCACCTCTCCCCCTCTACCCCCCCCCTTCCACAAATGATGAAAGAATATTGCGAGAGCTTTCCCCCTCCTAACCCTCTTCCCCTCTCTCCCTGCCCCCCTCCCCAAAGTCAATCAGATACAGGGCAGACAGAGCTGATTGTAGGGTTCTTATTAGATTAACGGGCGGGAAGCCGCTCATTAAGCCTAACTCTTGTCGTTATCCAAGCTTGGACGTTCCAGATGAAGGGGCTAAGGGAGGTAACCGATCCGCAACCTTGTGATTTTCTGAAGGGGAGGTGTATGATTTCCAAGGGCATGAAACCGCTCACCTTCACGAAACAGCGTATTTGAAAAAACTTCAGAAACAACAAAAAAAGTTTATATCAACGTCTTTGAATCGGGGTGCAGAGTCAAAACTTCGCGAAGATCCCAGTTATGGCTGTATTATGAATTCCGTCGAAATCACGTTTGCTTATAATTTTGCTCAGTCCAGTTCTTTATAAAATGGATACCTAACTGCAGGCAGCGTGCCTTACTGAGATCGAAACTGCTGTTCTGATTCTATTAAATCTTAAAAGGGTTAATGAAACAGGATGGTGATCAAAACCTGAAGATGTCTCCCTGGGTCCATCGGAGCTCAGAAGAACTCACACACGTGTAATTCATCCTCTCCCACCCTACCTCTTGCACTCGATCTCCCATTTCAAACTTTACCCTGTCATTTTGTGACCTATATTTGTGAGCCAAGCACAGCGTCCTCTGACAAATTCACCTGCCTGGGACCTGGGTCATTATCACCACCATTTGATACAGTGATAAAAGTCTGAAATGTTTCCTCATACCAGTGTCTGTAAAGTTTTTGAAAATGCCAGTTTTAAGACATTGAAAACTATTAATATCTCAAATTTGAGAATTGTTAAAGCATGCCAAATTTTCGAGTCAATTGTGACCTTTCTCCAGGTTAAAGATAAACTAAAAGAAGTGAGTAAGAAGAAAAGTATGCTTGATGAGCTTGAATATTTTTCATGAA
The DNA here is from genome assembly GCA_033807755.1 of Ellobium chinense. Taxonomy (NCBI): domain Eukaryota; kingdom Metazoa; phylum Mollusca; class Gastropoda; order Ellobiida; family Ellobiidae; genus Ellobium; species Ellobium chinense. The sequence goes on from JAWQUT010000034.1 coordinate 1,445,638, forward strand.
GACAGTTTAAGAAAACAGTGGGTAATATCAGCACCATCACCACCACCACAACCACAACCACCACCACCACAACCACCACAACCACAACCACCACCACAACCACCACCACAACCACAACCACCACCACAACCACCACCACTACCACCACCACCACCACAACCACAACCACAACCACCACCACCACCACCACCACAACAACAACAACAACAACAGCAATGAACACCAGCAGCACCGGCGCTAGTGTTCATGTGCAATATTGTCACCAATGCTGAACATAATATTTTGAGAGACTCCACGAACTTTTGGGAACAATTGTGCTGTGCCAAGGACTTGATAAGTAACTCCTAAGCCTGATCAATCGTGCTGGGCCCGACTCCAGTGCCCGTGTCGATACAAACGATCCACTAAATTCTTATAGTTTTATCTTTTTACTTATTTATATTCAGTAGGGATTAATGTTTTCTAAAGAATGACACTACTTTTAAGATTGTCAATTCCGACACGACTATCTTCCATATTGACACACTCTTGTCATTTTTGCTCGCAAAAAAATGAACGATTTGCATACCCCTTGCTTGATACGTTTGAAAATCTTAATTATCAGTGAAAACAAATATTGATTATCAGTAAATAAAAAATGTTGTGATTATATCTATGCCATCATTCGATATCAGCCCAACACAACGATACTATCAACGATTTTTTTTCCTTCGTGTCACAACAGGAAGACATCCGATAATCCTGACATGCGCAAACCCTTCAGTTCCTGTGTCACCGGAAGACGACTCGTGGAAACATGGCATCCTAGTGTCGACACTAAAGCAACTTTTACGACTTTCTGTGTCGAGGATCACGGTAAAGAAAAAAATGCTTACGTTGCCCAGCCTTGCAGGTCAATGCTGTATTCATTAAGTAACAAGAATTCAGGTCACTCGATCGAACTGACCATCACATAAGATGTAATTCACGACTTTTTTCACCGCTTGGCAGGATAACGCAATAACCTGCCGGCATTTCCTTTTCCCATCTCTCCAATTTCCCTAGTCAAAATATTTCCTTTCCACGGCTCTATTTTTCCAGCTAAAACATTGAATATACTCGATCTAACCGAGGTCCGTAAGTCGATACCCCAACAGCCATTGAGTTAGGTCAGTTTTCATGACGGGTGTCCAAAAACGGCTTTCCCAGAATTATTTGCCTTGTCAAAATATGACGCGTTTCCGGTGTTGTTTGTCTTGTCTAAATACTTCACTTTTCATGGCGGACGCTTGACTGGTGGCCAGGAAGTCCAATATCTAGTGAGCACAATGGCGACTAGAAAAAGGGGAGACAACTGCTCTACAGTTCACTGCTCTCTAATCCCGGCTGTTATCAAATTCTGACCCTAGAGATAATAAACGAGGGGGGACAAATAGAGACTGGTCCGGAACGAAAGGGAGAGACTATCTTTAGAATATGGAGTTAGGTATAAAAATGATTCTATTTATAACAATAGCACACACGTATTCCCGAGGATCAGGGGGCAAAGGAAGTCATAAGTAGAGAACAATGAATATAATTAATTTTAGCAGGAACTAAGATTTGAAAAAAAAATGTCGTAGCATCAGAATAGACTATCTACAGAAGGAATAGCGCCATTTCAGGATGTTTCTCAAGGCTTCTTGTAATCCCAGGAAGACCGTTTTTCTGGTCATGACGTCATGCTTAATAAGATTCCGTTTCTAGTTTCTTTCCTAAGAAACAACATCCGATTCGGCTAGGTATTGCTATGAGACGTGGTCACCATTCCTTTCAGAACATAATGGTAAAGAATATGCTTGACATTGATGGATGGCATGAGGCAGCGGGATCTGTTTGTAAGATATCACATTTTGGTTTTGTCCCATCTGTAGATCTGCAGATTTAGGCTTTTACAAAAAAAAAAAAAAAGAAAGAAAAAGGCTACCACATTGTTTATAAGATATAAGACCCATGTGAAAGAAAACATAAAATGCGGCGGATATTTTCTTTCCAAAACTGCAGTTACAAACGATACGCTGCCTCATTTTTGGCTTGCCATTAAAATAGTTCCCAGGCTTCCCCTACCCCCTCCTGCCCGCCCCCATCCCCATTCTTTCTTAAATTATAGCAAAAATGACTTGGGCCTTTTTCTTAGGCACTCAAGATTAGTGTCATTCGATGTTCAGTTGTAGCCAGTAAAGAAAAATTATTTGTATGCCATTCTACGACCACATAATAGTAGTAATTGTAATAAGAATAACAATATCAATGCTGATAATGATAATGATGATGATGATAATGATGATGATGATGATGATGATGATGATTTTATGTTATGTTCCCTGAAGAAGGACACTGATCCGAAAATTTGGAACTTTTATTATATTTTTTATGCCACAGTACTGAGAATGTTTTATATTTTTGAAAATGATGATGATGATGAAAATGATGATGATAATGATGATGATGATAATACTACTACTACTAATAATAAAAATGATGATGATGATGATGATGATGACGATGATGATGATGATGATGATTTGTTTGTTTTTTTTTGTAAAGGCCTACGTCTGACTTTTGTCATTTTGGTAGCATACTGACAATATTGATAAATAGTGAACTGATGGAATCTTTTCATGAAAGTCATGTCAATAAATCTGCTTGTCAGGATTAGTGTTCACTACAGTTACGTCTTAGTATCTCCAAGCCATCCTCGAAATTTCAGACCTGGTTGGGGGTAGAAGTAGTAGAAAGATCAATCTAAATCTAGTTGCAGTACGACCCGACCCTCCTCGCCCCCCATGCCCAAAATCCCAATTCGTGCATGATTTTCTGGAGAAGATTAGCTCCTGGATCTTTCTTTCAGGAAGGGAGAGAGAGAGGGGGGGNGGGGAGAAGGAGAGAGGGGTGACGAAGGGAATGCAATACAAATAAAGTTGAGGGGAGGGGGGAAAAGGGGGGAGGCATTGAGGAATCAAGACGAAACAAATCTAAGAGGTTGGTGGAATCGATAGAGCGGATCGATACAAAAGAGCATCTACTTTATCTACCTCACGATCTCTTAAGCAACGGAAGAAGGCGGGTGGCCATGAGCGATGCGAGGAGCAGAGGAATGTCGGGCCAGGGTCCTGTCTTCTATTTCCCCCGCAGACGTGAGGCAAACAGAGCAAAATTACGTACATTGTTGGCCCGGTCTCAGGCTTGTCGAAACAAAACCGCCATTTGATCCCCCCTTGTGATCAAAGACGTCTTTATACCCCCAAGGTCTGATCAACCTCATTCTACCAAGGAGGAAAATACCCTCCGTCCATTCTCGAGTCCTCAATTTGGTTACTCTTTTTCGGATTTCGGCCCATAATATTACACTCTCGTGATCTCGTGGTCACTTCCAGTAGGTCAAATGAAATTTCGCAAACATAGAAGGAGAGGGGGGAGGTGGAATAACGCCTGGATTGAGGTATAGTTGGGGAAATTCCGGGGACAAAGTCAACAGGGAAAAGATCAACTGCCATTTTCCTAAGAAAGCAGTCATCCTGGAAATTCAGTTGCCCTTTTCCACAGGGAAAATACTGCCGGGGTGAACATGAAATCCTAAGTTATATAGAGGTAACATTGATGAATGTCACGCTGTGTGGTAACCTCCTGCTTCTGTAGGTATTGTTACGTGATGCTGTGATAGAATATATTCTAGTGTCCACTTGGTACGTTTGAATGTGGCCATAGAACATAATTATAAGCATTCCCTTGCAGAAAATTAAGCTCGATGGTAGAATTCTGCAACCCAGTATCAGTTAGTCGGCTGGCAGACAAAACCTGCAGCGGTCATTATCCGAAATGGTGGTCACGCAGCCAGCGGGAGGCTGGACCCAACGTATCTCACGCTATGAGGGTTAACGTTCAGTGTGGTTCATTTTCAATGTTAGAAAGTGCAAGGCAATGTGAATGCAATAGCCAGCATGTGTTTTGCATGTTAGTGAATCAAAGTCGTGATATACTACTCAGTCTCACACATGTCACAACTGTGCATTGCTGGACCAGATACGTTAATTATTTAGTTGTTATGTCTGTGACTACTGTACGTAGATCTTTATAATTACCTCTATCATGTGCTGTCCAGTTGCCAGTGTACATACTCTGTTGTTTGACCAAGTACCACAGTTGTGGTCTGGGTTTCTGTTAAATAAACTTGTTCAACTTGTTCTCATCTGTGAGGTCAGAGGCAACGTTAACCGTGAGTCTTTTTTTTTTTTTAATCGTTAATTATTCGGCACTGATAATGTTTTTGATGATATCTGTGTTTAGTCAGAGGTGACTTCTTTTTTAAGGTTGCCTTTGCCTTTTATTTTAGCACAGGTGGACAAGGATGTGATGGGCAGTGAGGGTATATGTGCTCCACACTTCTGTTAGCCAATCACTACTTGCCTTTTTCAGCTAAGATTCTAGTTTCTCGCGAGCCCTTTACAAGATCTCTTGCAGTGATCAAAGTCTTGAAAATCAAAGGCGCATTCTTTTTGTCCTACAGGTGGGATTATTATACACCATGAGTACTTCGGGATTTCATTGTGAGCCGTATATTGATAAACTAGCAACTGAGACAAGAGAATTCCTTTTCAAAGACTTTGTTTGATGGATTAATCCTAGCCCAGGTTTAGACCGAAGTACTCAGTGTAAGGCTCCGTGGAGCAGTGAGAACTTCGGGTTTTACCGAGACTAGGATCAATCCATCAAACAAAAACACGGATGAGAATTCCTCTTCTCATATAGTAACACATAAAGAAAGCACCATCTATTAATGTAGATCTATATTTTGCCACCTACTCACATTTTCTTAGAACTGGAAGTCAGTTTTGCTCTTCACGTACACTACAGCATCCGGTGATTCTATCAGTGTAGACCATGGAGCTATAAAGTAGACAGTGTCTGCAGCCCCTTAATGTACCACTCTTGAATGTATGAAATTCGGGTATTTCCAATTCTTACTTCCTTTACCGTGGAGAGTAATTACAAACCATTGCCTGTTGGTGTGCATTCAATAAAAACGCCTTGGATGTGAATAATTTCCCTTGACTACGTAAATATAGCGCGTTGTGGTAACGTAATTTTCTAGACATTAATGTAGTGATGTAGTTCAGTTGACTTGAGATTTTGAATTACTTGTCAGTATATCATGTCTTTGTCAAGTCAGATACCTCATACTAAAATCAGCATGCTGAGATGAGAAAAACAGGTTCTGAGATTATAGGGCAATCCGATACCAAATCGTTTTGTTTATGACGGAAATCAGGAGTAAAATTATTTCCTTAAACAAAATCATTGATATTATAGTCGAATTATACTTATTGTTGATAAATTTGAATTGTTTGAGGCAAATAAAATTAATTACATGCTATAGAATTCTTATTCGATAATGAATTATTAGAATTGTCTTTTCCATTGCTTGGGCGCTCCCCTAACACCTCAGACAAGTATAGTTCGGCGAAGATTTATGCTAGGTTTGTTTTTTTTTTTGCCTTAAAGCTTTTATGTCGTATCAATTTCATTTAGCCAGACAGCGAATTAATCCTTACTTTGACTGGCTGCAATGCACTATATTATAGCGTGTTTATATTGCTGAATGTCATAAAGAAACTTCCAGACACATTTTAGGCTTTGCCCTCTTAGGATTACTAAAATACAGAATGGCCCTCACCCTTTCCTCTTTCAACCTAACGTATATTCTGGAACGGGACAGATGTCCTAAACATTTTATAAGATTTCAGGTTCTCCGTGCCAACAAAATAATTGTATGGGATCAAATTTTCTTCAAATTTCATTTCTTTTTTTTTTTTTTACAGCATTCAACTTTTTTCAGTCACCACGATCGAGGAGTTACTTGTAATTCTCTCTTTATGGAGGAACTTCAGAATAACTCTATGTACAAAAGTGCAGGGATTCCGTTCCTTCAGCGCAGGTCTAGACCAGTAAGGGGGCATTTTAGAATAGAATATCATTGCACTATAGTTGTTATGAGACATCTGTTCTTATATTATATGCATGTCCACTGCGTATATTACTTGCAATACTTTCTCATTTTCAAGTTAAGAACTATAATGTCATGATTATATTTCAAGATATTTAAGAGCAAATTGGGGGAGGGCTGATGGAGAAGTGTTGGAGATGGTCATAGTAGATATGGTAGACTGGCTGTTGATAATAGTCTTAGTATTTCACACTGACAGAGAGTATGTTAGGCAGGATACGAGGGAGT
>JAWQUT010000034.1:1474913-1507569 GCA_033807755.1 Ellobium chinense
GGGGGGGGGGGATAATCAATTTTCAAATGGAAGGTTATTGAAGTGGAGCTCTTCAATGTTAAGAACTCCACGGCAGCGGTGAGACCCCAGGTTCCACATCCAGTAGGACTCCCGCTCGTTAAGGGCAGTCCCACTGGGGGAATTGACAACTTCTATGCCTTGGAGCATCATGTCCCTCACACCGCTGTGGCCAGGGGAGCTGAAGTGTTCCCCTACCGGTACTGACTTATTGTTTGTTATGACTGAGTATCTGTGGTTGTTGAATCTGGTTCGTAGGGCAGTGGTTGTTTGGCCAATATATTGATTATTATCATTTGTACTATCATTATTATTATTACCATTTGTGTTATTATTATTATTCTTATTATCATTTGTATTATTATTAGTTCTAGCAAAACACCCCCTCTTCGAATGCAGTGACCATACTTAACGCTACAAAACAATGATATCACATAAAACAATATAATATCGACACAAAACAAGGCTTGGCGCGACTGTCAACGACTTTTGTTTCAGCAAATTCAAAACAACAACCAGCGATTAAATCATGTTGACAAAGAATAATCATTTTTGAAACTATGAAGTCTCTCTGTTTAGACACACCCAGAGCTCCCGTGTAGTTGACAATGCAATTAGATGTATAGGAATTATATGAATTCACTCCCTTAGCTTTACTATAGTTTAAGAACTATTACTGTTATTATTATTATTTTTTGTTATCATTATTATTATTGTTGTTGCTGTCGTTGTTGTTGTTTTTGTTGTTATTATTGCTACTGGTATCGTCGATGTTGTTGTTGTTATTGTTGTTGTTGTTGTTGTTGTTGTTGTTGTTGTCCTTCTTATTTTGCTCCTGGTGTTATTGTTGTTGTTGCTGCTGTTGTTGTTGGTGGTGGTGGTGGTGATGATGATGGTGGTGATGGTAGTTTGTTGGTGGTGCTACACAACAACGGCTGATGCACAATAAGGCGTAACAATCTGTCAGTTCAACTGTATCATGTACTTTTATCCCCTATTCTGTATGTACAGTATGCACAGTATTATGATAATACGTGGTGTTTTTTTTAATTCATGTTATATTTTTTTTATACTCTATCACTTTGACACCCACCTCCAAATCGTCAAAAGCCCTGCGTAAAACAACACGATGACACCCATTTAGGTAGTTAAACACAGTGGAACCTCAAGATCAAGTACTCATTTAAAGAGGATGAATTGTAACTGTATCAATTTCACATGCATGAATTTAATGTTATTCTCTCATTTCATTATTCAATAAGACCTTGATAGTAAGTACTCCTTAATAGTAGGTAGTCTCTTGTGTGTTTATTGTTTTTTTTATCGACGGTTTACAGTACTTGAGAGCTGTCTTAGTGGCTGTCATTAGCAGCTATCAGTATTGTATGGCAAGTCTCGAGAGCAAGAAAAAAAGCTGCCTATCGTTTGCTTATTAAGGTCTTGTTTTGAATATACAGCCGTTTTGATAAAGACTTCTCAACTGAGATCTCTGAAAAACACAAAACAACGCAACAATTATAAACTGTGAATGATGCGATGTCTTATCACACCTTCTTAACATTGCGTAGCTTATCCTCTGTCTTACTGTCAACGATAGGTGCGAACATTTCACATAACCCATTCCACCTATTTCCACTCCGGGTAATCTACGTCCGTTTTATGACGATATTTTCTCTATGAAACAATAGAATATATTTAGTGAATGTCCGATACTGGGAGTGAGGAAGAATTATAGGGAAACAAATTGTCCTGGTGAGAACAACCAAAATACCCTTTAAACAAAATGGCGACAAGCAAAGTAAGTAAAGATGTGAAAATACCACTGAGAATACATGAAAATCGCAAATCGTTTTTCACGCTATCTTTTTTTTTCCTTTTTTAGTGTTTAATGAGTCAAAATATTTTACACAGGCAGTCTTTCAGTCTTCATGAAAATATTGACAAAAAGAACCATACACGGAGACTAACTGAGGAGCGTTTTTCTAAAACTCAGTAAGTGCACTTTCGTCGGAAAATGAATTAGTGATGTACTCAGACATGCATTTCTGTGTCAATTCATTTAAAACTTAATGGAGCCCAAAATCTGCACGCCTTCAAACTTTACGCCATCTAACAGTAAATAAAAATATAATTAATATGTGTGAATAACAATTACCTTTATGTAATTTACTTTTATTTCAAAAATAGTCAGAGACCACATACCGAGTTTTGGAGAAACGCTTTTCAGTTGGATTTTGAGCTTATGGGCAGGAAAAACTATGACCTAAAATTGAAGGCCCTTTCACTCAGTTGGGAATTTTAGCATTAACATGGGACCCCTTAACATTTTAAGAATTATAATACCATCTCATGTTGAACACAGATAAGGGTGCATTCAGCACCGATGCACGTGTGCAATTCTTACAATGGTAAAAGATCCCATCGTTAATACGTCAGCTCTCAAATAATAACAGTGACTTTGCTCCCTTAGCAACAGTCAGAAGTTTTAGACAAGAGTGGTAAAACCGACTATAATCCGAGTCTACAATCACTTTCCCACCCCGTGAGGCCTTTTAATCTGAAATCAAACCCCTACTATGTAGGCACATTTTAAAATTGCGTATCCTTTTTGCCAGGTCCTTTTGGCATCTTCATACCTAAAGCTGCTCTCGGATGACTGCTGGAGACTTTTTGGTAATCGAGGTTCCTATGAGAATGCTCCGATTGCAAAATAGCCGTATCTTCGACTAAGTAGCTAAGTAAAGTCACAGAAAAATCGCAACCCCTTTCAATCATACCCATTCCTACACTTCCGAGAAATTGGCATTAAGTAGGATGAGCTGTATATATAATATTATAAAAAAACTGAAACTGAAATTCTGCCACTCACACAAGTATTCCATCCTCACGCACATCCCTTCACTCATCGCTCATAGTTATGCCTCTCATCCACCCTTCATCTCCTCTTTTCATCGCTATGATTTAGTGACAAACCCTTCACGGCCACGCTAGCTACTCAAGCAAAAAGAGTAGATAAAACAACACATTAAGGCTGAGAAAATAAAACATTTTCGCTCGCTTACGTAAATTGTGTCCACAGCGACGCGGATTTATTCTCCTGCAAGAAATTATTAACACTTTGATTCCGCTCTCTTCCCTCCCCTAGACCGCCTTGATGGATGGCCGTCCAAGCTCCTCCTTTGACCACTAGGCCCTATCTCTTGGACTCCATGATTGCTTGGGGGGAAAATCTATGTGCTGTTTGCTTATGTGGGTAATCTCCCCCTCGTTTAGGCAAGGAGTTACTGCGCTTGATCAGTCCTCTGTGGGCTCATGGGGGACAACCGAATGCATTTGTATACCTGAGACAGATCTAGGATAGCTTATTATTATAGTTTATCATTACACAGATATGTAGGATGTGGTAAGGCATGAAACATTTTTTAGAGGAAGAAATACAAGCACGATTTGATAATAAAAGCTGTTACATGTTATCTGGCAAGTTTGCAGCTAGAGATTTTTCAGTATCGCTGTGAAACAGTAATCTTCAAAGAAAAAAGGCCAAAAAGCACTGAATATTAGAAAGTGTCTTATCCTTGCAAAGCCTGGAACCCAGCTCCTTCAGCTTACAAGATGAATGTACTAACCTACTATACCACAAACACTAACTTCATAGCAATTTAAGTTTTATATTCCTACCTTTTGAATATCGTTCCCAAACTTCTACGCGTAGGTCTAATATTTATCTATGGCCCAACTGAATTTTCCAACTGCTCACAGATAATTTGACATAATTTTTCTTCATAGGTTTTAGCGATGAGGATTTGCGTGGGCTTAAATACCACTTTTCGACGCCTGATACGACACATACACATTCTCTCTCTCCCCCCNCTGTCCCTCCCACTTTCCCAATAATCCATCAGCACAATCATATTTTTCTTTTCCCTTTCTCTACCGATCATTCCACCTCTACGCCCTCTTCACACCCTCCGCTCTATCCCTCCTTTTTTCTTTTCCTTTCTTTCCTTTTATCGTCACCTCCCACTTGACTCTTCTCTAATCTTCCTTCATTCCTTTTTTCTCCCCCTCCTTTTATCATCGCCTCCCATAAATATTTCTCTCATCCTCACCATTTACATAATATCTCACAAAAATTTAAACCCTAATGCCAATTTGCCTCTCATTATTTCAGCTGTGACAGCCTGCAATTCTCCCGGCCAATCCAGATTGGATAGGAACCCGAGAAGAAAGAAGACAACTAGAAATCATTTCACGATTCCTCGATGGTAAAATCGTTCGTATAGCAACCACAGCGCTGATTTCTGAGAAGAGGAAATTAAATTAAAATGAAGGATTGAAAATTAAATAATGAAGTCGTCTACTGCATCTTCGATTTTCTATAGTGGGTATGGTAGCAGAGGCGATGCTGAAAATACTTGAGGGTGGGGTAAGCATGAAAGTACATAGCTGGCTTTGAAAGCGAGTGTCAGGGGAAGTGAAAGGAGACATCTGGCGAATAGCCATTTTCTGTGGTTGTGTGAGGTTATGGGGGANGGGGGGGGGGGGGGGGGACAAGATCTCAGTTCCCCTCCCCTTCGATACGTGCAGATGTATCTACGCCGCTGTGTAATAGGGTGATATAAACTGGAAAACAAGAATGGGATAATTTAAGGCTTGGTTGAGTGAATACTAAATCTGTGCAGGGGTCTAAGGTTTTCTCTCAGACAAGAGTACTTTTACTGATACACTGAGACACAAACACAGGAGGACTGATGGAAGAAGTAGGAAGAAGAAGGGGAAGATTTAGTTGGGTGAATATATGATCGAACCCCAAAGAAATTTAAACAAAAGATTTCTCAACGCTTTATGGTCGCACTGAATGTAGTGAACAACAGACAGATGGTCTACTGAAATCTTAGTTATTAAAGTGTGGTAAAACTAGGTCAAATCAAGATGGGCAGCGTCAGCTTTGAAAATGCAGCATTGCAGCTGTGGTTGTATTTAAAGAAGATGAAGAAAAAGAAGAGTTCAATCATTAATTTGTTTGTTTGTTTGTTTGTTTGTTTGTTTGTTTGTTTGTTTGTTTGTTTGTATGTTTGTTTCTTTGTTTGGTTGGTTGGTTGGTTGCTTGCTTGCTTGCTTGCTTGTTTGCTTGTTTGTTTGCTTGCTTGCTTCCTTCCTTCCTTCCTTCCTTGCTTGCTTGCTTGCTTGGTTTTAACATACCTTTTTAGCACAGAGGTGTGAACCCCCATCAGGCCGTTGACAGGAAGGAACTTTTTAAAACCTCGAAAAATGCCCAAGGAAAATCACCCTCCTAACGCCCTCGAACACTGGCCTTCTGCATCAACAGCTAAGCGCTCTACTCCTCGGCCACTGGGCTAGCGAAGAAGACTAAGACAGTGTTCAACTGACGAAGGTGAGAGGGTTGGGGGTGATGTGCTGGGGTCGTAGAGGGGAATGAATTTGCGAGACTGGGGAAGACAGAAAAAGGGAAAGTGAAGTATTCAAGAGGGCAAGGAGAAAAGAGGAAAACCGAAGACTAGCCGGCATGAAAGAGGCGAGGGAATGAAGGCGAGAACTGCAGATAAGACGTCAGGTTTTTGTGTCTTTCATCTTAGTTTTGACAAGGCTCGGACTGGCGAAAACACATTCCAGTTATTGAGCTTCTGCCATTTTCTCACGAGAATAGGAATAGAATAGAATAGAATAGAATAGAATAGAATACCATAATTATTACCATTATGATTGGAGGCCTCAGTCGATCTCTAGACTGACCATCGATTTTGCATCCTAGTTGTTCCGGTTGTCTGCTTAGCTGTAGCAGACTCTATTGCAGTGGTCACATCTTTGTGTGGTCTCTGGTCTGTTGGCGTTGTTGTGTTCCTTCCTTCGTGCTGGCTTGTCTACTGCTGTGTTCGTCAGCTTCTCCTCTCCTGACTTGAGATGTTGTGTCTGGATGCATGATCTCCATTTTGCACTATCATTTTGCAAGGCCCTCCAGGACTTGATCGCCATGTCCGGAGTCTTCATGCCTCTCTTCACGACATCCTTGTATGGCAGCTTGGGACGGCCTGTGGATCTCCTTCCAGATACCAGTTCTTCATAGAGGATGTCTTTACTATTACTATTACTATTACTATTACTATTACTATTACTATTACTATTACTACTGTCTTACCGACGAGATCTCAGAAACGAATACCCCAACCAACCTGAAATTTGACACTGAAGAAGCCACCTCCACGCCTATGAACATGAGCATTGGTACTCGGTCGTCTAGAATGTGCCACAGAGCAGTGTGCCAAGTTTGAGCGAAAATGAACTAATGCGAAAATTCTGAGTTATCACTGGCAAGAGAATATGCAATTTTACATCTTAAAATCTAGATAAAATGAGAACTTGCACATTAACGATGGGATCTCTTACCATAGTAGGGTTTAAATTAACTCTACTAAGGATGCAATGAGTATCGATGCACTTAAGTAATTCTTACAGTGGTAAGAGATCCCATCGTTAATGCGCATGCTCTCATTTATTATTATTTGTCGTTTCTGCCCCAGTTTTAAAAATACGTTTTGTTTATTTTGGTTTTCCCTTACAGTATTATATTAGTTAAGCTGCCCATTTAGGAGACAGATTATAGTGAAAGTAACTATAAATATAACGTAAGGGAGTTCACCCCACAATGAGTGCATTGCCTCTATTAGTCTATATCAGTTACAGCAAGGCATGCAAATATTAGCCTCTGTGATTATTTCTTCCAGTAATACTATAAAAGTCTACAAATGCTTTCAACCACTTCGATAGAGATCAAAGGGATTTTAGTGGTCCTTATACAATTTATTGATTTCTGATCAATCTTAGTGTAGTGAGCTCTCTTTGAGAAATGAAAAATCAACAAAAGCACAATCCTGCTTTCTCTCTTAAAGAGAATTGAGCTACATGTTATTCCAGCGAGACACTTTACGCACGTGAAGGTGTAAAGGTGACTAAGGGCAACGTAAACTACAAAACAAACAAACGGACATATCTGTTATGAAATTTAAGTCCCACAGCCAGGTGCGTATCGAAGATGTTTTTTTTTAATCTGATATTTATATCCTTTTTTTTGTTCTTTTGGTGAGAGTCAATGTTTTAAATGTCGAAACTTTAGTATTTGGCTCCAAAAGAACCAAATCTGGCAACTCTCATAAGGTGTAGACTTAGACTACCAGCCTCTCGCTCGTCAACGAAAGAAAAAAAAACGGAAAATTGTGCAGAGAAAGGATCTTTTGTTAAAAGAAACAACAAAACACCATCACAACAGCGGGTAAGCAATATTTTTTTCTTAGATTATTGGCCTCTTTTTTTAAAAGTTTCTCTCTTTACATTGCCTTTGGACGCACTGCACTGAGGATATGGGAGCGTTGAGTCTGTGAGACAGTGTATACGCTTTAAGATTATCGTCGAAGAAAACTAGCTAACGTTGAGAAAATCTTAATGCCAATCCTTGTAAATGGCTACTAGGTGAAATAGGAGGGAGGTAATGTTTGAACATTTTAAAGAGCATTGAAGATTCATTAAATTGTGATAGACTAATCGATAACATGTTGGTCATCTCAGATTCACAGATTACATGGACGCTACGCCTCTGCCCACAACATATCTGACACCTGTTCTTCGGTGTACTCTGATCGGAATCGTGGAATTTATGTACGAATCTGAGATTGCAGAAGCCAATTGGTAAAAACCTCTTTAAGCCGTTTAGTAACATTTTCTTTTCGATCTACAGGAACGCTTCGAGATGGCCAAGGCTAGTCCGCGCGTCTGTTGTTACCACTGTTCTCAAATAATATCTATACCGTTTCCAGACGGGGTTCTTCGCTTAGATTTAACACAACTTTAATTTAGATGAAAAAGAGTGAACATTTTGGTCTCTTTTGCAGATCACAGGCCCGCACAAATGAAATCTGCTGGTGGCACTGTCTGCAACAATTATTCAAAACTGAATTTCATAACTTTTGCCTCCAAAGGACAGATTTGTTTGTCTAGTATAAAGGCATCTGATTATTTCATAAAAGAAGGGCTTAATAAAAATTGTTAAACTAAATTAATGTGAATTACGACTTTACGACTTTATACATAGATGAACGGCGGNTGGGATTATATGCTGGGGCAATCCTGAATGAGAAAAACAAATTGTTCGAGTTTCTTTACTGTTGGTTTCAAGCCAAACATCGACAATACAAACATGGACAGCATTCACTTCCGACAGTATATCATTACGTGCAACACTAGAACAACAGTTGAAATAACACTATATCTAGTTACATGTCATCCAGCCCTACCTTCCCTTACACACACACACACACACACACACACACACACACACACACACACACACACACACGAACATACATACTCACATACACACACACACACACACAAACATACATAGTCACATACATACACACACACACATACATACATACATACATACACAACACACACAAACCATCAACACACACACACACACACACACACACACACACACACACACATATCTACCTGAACACAAACGCACACATAAACATATACTTACCTCCCTCAATCCTCTCTCCCCTAACACCCACCGCAACCATTACTAGGCAAACAAAAACAAGAAACACTGTCGCAATGTTCCAAACCTGTAATCCTCCTATATTCTCACAGTACATGGGAATGTGGTCCTGGCAGTTATTTTTTATATCGTCTTGAAACTCGTTCTGAAACAAAATGTCATAAATGAAAACGATCCATAAGTCGATATTAAGCTTTACTTTTAAATTACTAGGCAGTATCTTTTCCTTAATTTTTTAATTTAAATCTGGACATTCTATCAAACTATGATGCTCCTAATTTTAACACGATGGGTTCGATTCCCAGCACATCACTTTCTTTCCTTCTTTCATTTTCTCTCTGCATTTGTCTTCTTGAGCACTTTCCACTTTATCCTTCTTGATTTCTAATACTTTGTGCTCCGTTTCAACCTTGTATTACAACTAATTTTTACAATGATTGCATTTCCAATTATTCTGTGTTTGGAGGAAAAAAAAGTAAAACTGCATTATTACGTTACATAGTTTTTCCCCACAAAAAATGTATGCATCCTTCATCGAACTCACACAGGCTAATCTCATTTCCCCATTTTTTTCTTTCTCATTTAACTTCGTGAACTGCTGCAATTATGTTCTTATATTGTTGTATATAAATCTATAAATATTTCTTAAATGTCTTCATTTCATTTGTAATATTATGTGGTTACATGTATGATGTGTATAGTTCCATGTGTTTGTATAATTATTATTATCATCATTATTATTATGAATGAGATGTATAACATTGCATGCCATTGCAAATCAATTTCATTACGGACTAAATAAACGTCGTAATTTTTTATTCTTGATGTTTATTTTCATTGAATTTCCTTCTGTGGACTGAAAATGGGTAAATTGTAGTCAGCTGAATGTCGGAACAAATGGCTACACATTCGGACATAACGAATGTGTAGTTACCGTTCTTGCCTCGTGCACTTCGTATGATCTTTCAGTTGAGTGATATTATCTAGGCTCTTCCGCACATCGTATTCCCATTTGTTTGATATTATTATATCTTCACTGCCTGCCTGTAGCACTTGGCGGAATAGGCATTATTTGTTCTTCAGTAAATTGTGAAAGACATAAGCTTGACTTAGATTTATTTATAAAAGAATAATATAAATATAATATTATTTAAGCACATTAAAAATGTATTTTATTTTAAAAGTGCACCTTTAAGGGGCCATTATAACAGAGGCAGGAAATGCATGCACATTGCCACATCATTCAAGTCTTATGGTTATATTGTACGTCATTTTCTAGATATGAAATTAAGATCTCTGATTCTAGTTCGTAACGTGCATAATGACTGTGTCACTAGGAAATTAGGGAATGCGGTATACTCACTCCAAGCTATGTCACAACTAACCGTATGTAATCAGAATTTCAAAATACGAATCACAGCCACATGATGAGTCTTGATATTTGTCAGGGGTGAAATAAACCACATTCATTGAAGCTTCTATGTCAACTCTAGTTATGTTAACCTCAACCAAATACTCACCTTCATTCCACTCCGCTGGATGGGATGGCAGAATACATTCACTTGCCAGCGCCAACCGTGTGAGACGATAGTCAAACTTTGCAGCATGGTTCCAGTTGATTGGCCTGCAGACAACGCGTTCAACTGTCATTTATATGTAACAATGGTCACGCAGTCAGAGGGAGGCAAGACCCGAGACTCCTCGCGCTACTAGAACTAAATATTGATAATTTAAAAAGAATGCCTGATGTAGGGAGTAGGGAGGATTCAGCTGGATTGCCGTCTGCGAAACTAAGTATGTAATTTAAAATTAACCAAATGCAAAAATAACAACAACAACAGCAACAAAGTGATCAGAGCTTTCGTCTGTAGCAGTGTGGAGTTTGTAGTTCCTCTGCCCTGGAGCTACCGAGGATTTGATGAAATTGGAGAGAATGCGAGCAAACCGCCAAATTTGGTCAGCTAAATCATAGATCTGTGCAGACAGGTTGGCCCTTAGCCAGGATGTGAAATTTTGGCTTTCTGCTTCCTTTTCCAAGAGCACGTACATATACTGTGGTTTGTGCGAGTGCACGTGCCTCTGTAAGTGTATGTGTGTGTTTGTGTGTGTGTGTGTGTGAGTGTGTGTGTGTGTGTGTGTGTGTGTGTGTGTGTGTGTGTGTGTGTGTGTGTGTGTTTGTTTGTGTGTGTGTATGTTGCACTAATGTATTTGCCTACGTATCTATGTGTGTGTGTAAGTATGTGCGCTGTTACTTCCAAAATTGCAGACTATGATAAATCATCCGTTGTGACAAATCAAAGTCCGTTTATCTTCAACTACTAGTAAGTCATAGGGTTCACTATCCAATATATCAGCATGGCCGCTGAAGAAGTGATTGCTTTGAGAGAAAAAGTGTGGCTCACAGAGGGGGGAAAGAAAATGATATTCGTAGAAATAGCAAAAGGAAAGAACATTCGTAGAGAAGAAAGAGAAGAAGATTCGTGAAGAGAGGAAATAAAAGTAGATTTACAGAGAGAGGAAAGAAAAGTAGATTTACAGAGAGAGGAAAGAAAAGGTGATTTGTAGAAATGACAAAGAAAAGGAGATTCGTAGAGAAAAAAAAGAGAAGAAAATTCGTAAGGAGAGAAAAGAAAAAAGGAGATTAGTAGAAATAGGGAAGAAAACGAGGTTCGTAGAGAAAGGAAAAACATGAGGTTCATAGAGAGGGGAAAGAAAAGGAGATTCGTATGGAGAGGAACAAATAGGAGATTCATAGAGAGAGGACAGGAAGAAAAAAGACATGATGAGACATTTCGTTAAATTAATTTCAATCGCATATTTTATATTAGAGGTGTTTGTTGTTGTTGTTGTTGTTGTTGTTGTTGTTGTTGTTGTTGTTGTTGTTGTTGTTGCTGTTGTTGTTGTTGCCACTGTTGTCGAATTTCACTAGGAAAGGATTTCATATTGTACCTTTCAGAAAATCTAAAGAGGACAAAAAACATTCTACGTTGCTAAACTAGGCTGGCCAACGTTCCACCGTTTATTTACTTCCGAGCTCTGTTTTCCAGTTATAGCCCATATTTACCAATAACAAAAGGTGTTAGTCATACAGGCATTGGATCCTCACTCTCAGCACACCTTGGCACACACGAGATTGTTTGTCCTGGTTGTCGGATTTGGAAAGGTGAATTGCCTCATATGCCTTAGTGGCATATACACCGTTGGTCTTGCAAGATTGTCTTGCCAGATCTTCTGTCGCAATGTTTGAGTATTCCCTCTCCCCCCCCCCCNACTTGGCGGAATAGGCATTATTTGTTCTTCAGTAAATTGTGAAAGACATAAGCTTGACTTAAATTTATTTATAAAAGAATAATATAAATATAATATTATTTAAGCACATTAAAAATGTATTTTATTTTAAAAGTGCACCTTTAAGGGGCCATTATAACAGAGGCAGGAAATGCATGCACATTGCCACATCATTCAAGTCTTATGGTTATATTGTACGTCATTTTCTAGATATGAAATTAAGATCTCTGATTCTAGTTCGTAACGTGCATAATGACTGTGTCACTAGGAAATTAGGAAATGCGGTATACTCACTCCAAGCTATGTCACAACTAACCATATGTAATCAGAATTTCAAAATACGAATCACATCCATGTGATCAGTCTTGATGTTTGCCAGGGGTGAAATAAACCACACTCATTAAAGCTTCCATGTCAACCCTAGTGATGTTACCCTCAAACCAGTACTCACCTTCACTCCACTCCGCTGGATGCGAATACATTCACTTGCCTTTGTTGATCTGGCGGTTAAAAAATTCCAATGATATAAACTATATTGAAATTTGTCAGTTATTATTTCTTTACAAAGTAGGAAGCTGTGTCATCAGAAACGGGTTAGTGTGAATCGCAGATGCGTGAAAGTAATGAAGACAAATAAATTATTGAATCTTAATAAACATTGACTATTTGAATGTGTGTGTGTGTGTGTGCCTGTGTTTGTGTGTGGGTGGGTGGGTGTATGTGTGGGTGTATGTGGGTGTGTGTGCGTGCGCGCCCGTGTGCGTGTGTGTGAGTGCGTGTGCGCAATAATATAGATATTAATTTGATATGTATTGTCTAATATGTGCTCTGTAGAACTATGTATGTTTATGTTTCACAATTGTATGTGCTGTCCCGTCGTCAATATGTATAAATATATAGCCCATGTATCACAAAAGTGGTCTGGGTTCATTTTCAATAAACTTGTTAAACTTGTTAAACTTGTTGCCAGCGCCAACCGTGTGAGGCGATAGTCAAACTTTGCAGCATGGTTTCAGTTGATTGGCCTGCAGACAACACTGTCAATGGTCATTTATATGTAACAATGGTCACGCGGTCAGAGGGAGGCTGTACCCGAGAGGCTTCGCGCTACTAGAACTAAATATTGATAGTTTAAGAAGAATGCCTGGTGTAGGGAGTAGGGAGGATTTAGTTGGATTGCCGTCTGCAAAACTTAGTGTGTATGTTAAAATTGACCAAATGCAAAAAGAACAACAGCAACAAAGAGACCAGAGCTTTCGTCTGTAGCAGTGTGGAGTTTTTAGTTCCTCTGCCCTGGAGCTACCGAGGATTTGATGAAATTGGAGAGAATGCGAGCAAACCGCCAAATTTGGTCAGCTAAATCATAGATCTGTGCAGACAGGTTGGCCCTTAGCCAGGATGTGAAATTTTGGCTTTCTGCTTCCTTTTCCACGAGCACGTACCTATACCGTGGTTTGTGCGAGTGCACGTGCCTCTCTGTGTGTGTGTGTGTGTGTGTGTGTGTGTGTGTGTGTGTGTGTGTGTGTGTGTGTTGCACTAATGTATTTGCCTACGTATCTATGTGTGTGTGTAAGTGTGTGCGCTGTTACTTCCAAAATTGCAGGCCATGATAAATCATCCGTTGTGACAAATCAAAGTCCGTTTATCTTTAAACACTAGTAAGTCATAGGGTTCACTATCCAATATATCAGCATGGCCGCTGAAGAAGTGATTGCTTTGAGAGAAAAACTGTGGTTCACAGAAAGAGGAAAGAAAAGAAGATTCGTAGAAATAGCAAAAAGAAAGAACATTCGTAGAGAAGAAAGAGAAGAAGATTCGTGAAGAGAGGAAAGAAAAGGAGGTTCACAGAGAGAGGAAAGAAAGGGAGATTGGTAGAGGAAAAGGAGAAAAGATTCTTAAAGAGAGGAAGAAAAAGGAGGTTCACAGAGAAAAGAATGAAAAGGAGATTGGTAGAGAGAAAAAAGGAGATTCGTATAGAGAGAAAAGAATAGGAGGTTTACAGAGAAAGAAAAGGAGATTTGTAGAAATGACAAAGAAAAGGAGATTCGTAGAGAAAAAAAAAGAGAAGAAAATTCGTAAGGAGAGAAAAGAAAAAAGGAGATTCGTAGAAATAGGGAAGAAAACGAGGTTCGTAGAGAGAGGAAAAAGCACGAGGTTCATAGAGAGGGGAAAGAAAAGAAGATTCGTATGGTGAGGAACAAATAGGAGATTCATATAGAGAGGACAGGAAGAAAAAAAGACATGATGAGACATTTCGCTAAATTAATTTCAATCGCATATTTTATATTAGAGGTGTTTGTTGTTGGTGTTGTTGTTGTTGTTGTTGTTGTTGTTGTTGTTGTTCTTGTTGTTGTTGTTGTTGTTGTTGCCACTGTTGTCGAATTTCACTAGGAAAGGATTTCATATTGTACCTTTCAGAAAATCTAAAGAGGACAAAAAACATTCTACGTTGCTAAACTAGGCTGGCCAACGTTCCACCNACACCATTCGGCGGTTGTAGCAAAACAGACCAGATTCAAAGCATATTTTTATGTGAAAGACGAAATATAAGTCTTAAATAATATAGATCAAATGTCCTTCTATGGAATGGAAATATACATGTATACTAAATACTCCTACTGCTACATGAAGTATGTAGAACAAGCTAAAAGTTCATATTGGTGGATAACGCGTTTTGCCATGAAACCCTTCACATGCAAACTGTGCCTCCACTTCTCTATGTCACCAGTGGGGAAGAGAAGAAATGTAAACGCCTAATTAGAGACAAATTTTAATGCGGACAAATACGATGATAGCAAAACTGGGAGGAAATGAATCATTGGAGTTCTGATCCAGGCAATAATTTCCACGATTCACTTCATAAAAAGTAAATTTGTTTTTTCATTTCCACACACCAATTCCCCGATGAAATTCACTCAAATTAAAGCCTGGGGCTAAGGCTCCGGACGCCGATTCCTAATGACCCCACGTGTGGCTAGGGGGGTTGTGTGGATGTGTGGATATGTGGTTGGTTATGTGGCCCAAGGCAGAATTTCTTTTGAAATTTCACAAGACAAAAAAAAAACAACGGAAAAGATTATTTCTGAGCAAGATTTCCAAAAGTAAATTAGGGATTGTTAGTTGAAGGTCTTGAAGGAGCCAATTAGGGTACAGTATTGGGTCTTGTGACAAAGGTATCGCTTGTAATCCTAACACATTAGGGGCCTCTGATGTTGTCAGTACGGGGTTAGATTGAGTGCTAGATAGAGTTGATCGACTGAATGATTTTAATTGATTGATAAGCTGATGGATACATTACTTGATCAGCTGGTTGGTTGATTGATTTGATGATTAATGGATTTTTGTTTGATGTTTGATCTAGCCCGTCTTTTTGTCAATGTGTGCCCACATATCACATTGTGATTTGGGCCTTTTTTTTTTTCAATAAACCCAGTAACCGTGTATACCTTGTAAATCCTTATCTATGTACCAAGGGTCTGTAAAGGATTATGCAAGGAGGTAGGGAGATGGAGGAACGGAGAGTTACCAGGAAAGATTAGGAGAACCTCCAGCCAGATCCTGACTGGAACAATGAGTAGAACTACTCTAGAGAGGCTGCTGAAGAGACAACAATAGAAAAGCCCCGTTAGCAGAAACGTCAGTTCCCAGAACAAGAGATAAGTAGCGTTTGGAATATTCTGCTAAAATCATGAGTCATGAGTTCGAAGCTCAATAAAAAAACAACTTGTGTCTGTGGAGATGTTCAGGAAAGAGAATGCTGTAGTGAAATTCATTGAGAATACTGAGGAAAGAGGACAGTGTTGTGAGACGTCTTGAGAATACCAGTGAAAAATAATAACAGTAACAACAGTTTGTGCTAAACAAAGCAAGTGATGTACAACTACGATACAAGGACAAGTTCCAGCGACACATACACATACACGTACAATCTCGCTGGTCGATGATAAATGATGCAGTTTATTTAATACAACAACATCCACGTTTAGGTCTTTATTGGTGTCTTGATTTGCTGGTCATGTAGTTATCGTACCTGTTTTGCAACATCTGTAAAGCACACACAATAGCTCATTAATGATAACCTACTTTTATTTTGTATTTACGGAGGATAATTAAATATACGTTCTCACAGTTTCCATTATTATTTAAGAAACACGCACTTGCAAACAGTGCAGTGTTTGTAATGTGGCACTCCAAAATGTAACCAAGAAACGAGTTTATTAGAATTTTCGATCCAATGAAACCTGGATCTTCTTCAGTACAGTAAATTCAAATGAAGAAAATAAATACAAAGAAAGGGATGGTGCATTCAGGAACAGTTCAAAAGGTAAGAAAGTAGAAAGGAAGGTGTGAACATAGGTCAGGAAAAGGAACCTGGTGGTGGCTGAGAATAGAATAAGAGGAGTGAAAGGTGATCAGATAGTAGCTTAAAGGGTGTATACCTAAGAAGGGGGGGCGGGAAGAGGTACACGGTGACAGTCTCAATTATTATCTTAGTTATTCCCGAGAGGCCTTTGAGCAGTTTTTACATCAGCTGTGATTTCTGAGTACTGTTCTATACTGTAGAAGTATTTTTGGCAAGGATCTGAATTTCGTGAATTTAGCTAATTGAGCTTAGGATTCATTATAAGTTTTTCAAAGAATTGATCTAGTATTGGTCTTCTAGTGTAGATCTAGTAAATAAAGGAAACGTACTGCTAGCTACAGTCATCAAGGTCTGAAAATAAACGGTAACATTTTGCTTTTCTATAAGTATGAAAAAGGATAATATATATTCCTACTGTGACACATCTATGTTATTCATAAACTCTTGGTAAGCAGTTCTCTTCCTTTTATACCTATAAGCCTTGTTTTATTTTTAACTTTTCATTATTGTTTTTAGGTTTTCCTGCCAGAGTTTGCGTATTTTATATTGTAGTAAACGTTAAATTACTTTTTATTACAGGTTTAAGCTGATTTTATATACAGTTAAGTACATGACAATGGGTAAGAAAATAGGTGCTTTGAAGTTTAACAAGATAAGTAGCCCAAGAATATTCCAAAGATTTTTTTTAACTAGCAGTCCTGTAGGTTCACGCTGGATTATTCTAGATCTCTGCACTAATAAACACATCAGATAACAATCATACAGGCTCAATGAAATTAGGTCCTCTCGACAAGCCATTTTCAACATTTCGCAAAACTTAAATCTTCGCGAAAAATTAAAACAGGCACTTATACAGTGCTACACGATATCGAATCCACAACTACCCCAGTATACAACAGTACAGAGTTGCGTCCAATAGGCCTACAATATGAAGACCGTGGCTGACATCCCTGGTCATGGATGTTACTAAAACACACTGGATCTTCTAGTCTTGTCGATGAGATGACGGATCTACCCCGGGGAGATATTAATAATAATCCTATTTTGGAGTTTGAAGAGCCCTGGGGGGTCTTGGGGATTTTGACGTGAAAGAGAGACTTTACTAATAAGGCTCCAACAAGTACATGTTAAGGAGGGGAAAGTGAAGGGAATAAATCTTCGAGAAAACGGGACATCAAACCAACTTGGCAGCCGCACACCGCCCTGGGGAAATTAGGTTATTGCTGGCGTTGGTTGTCATGAAAAGTTTTCTCATTTATTGGTTAATACGAGAGGGGGGAAAGTACCTCGCCTGCCAGGCTTGGTGATAAATGTGCAGTCTATTTAATACTACATCGTCTGCGTATTGGGTTTTTTAGTAGTCTCCAGATTTCCTGGTATATGTGAATGTCAAAGCTGTTTTACAACTGTAAAGATTTTACATTGACATTTTCGTAAAGTAGACTTCCCTCCTTAGACACCAAGTACCAACAAAACGGATACTCGTAAGGAGTGGTTGTTTTTTTTTTTGCGAAAATCTAATTTTCGCGGGTCCCACATGACGGTTAATTCATGTGGGAATGAGGGCATGATTTTACAGTCTTCTCAAGTGACATTACTGGACCGGCAATAAAATAATAATTTGCAATCCTTCTTCGTAGTAATAGAGAAACATACTATAATCAAGTATGTCCAAATNGAGTAATTTTCGCGGGTGAATCTCATCCAGTGAATTTTCGCGAAGATTAAATGCTCGCAACACAAAACAATTGTAAAGTAGCTGAAACACTATCAGAACTGTTTTAATATGTACAAAAGGCCTGTGAATAAAAGTATAAAATAAATATATTTTTGTATTAAAGTAATTCTAGCTACACTATAAGGAAATATGCCAAGGTATAGACTAGGACTTTTATCTTCTCCGGTAGGGAAAATGTTTTACAATGCTATAAAGTGTTATGCGTCTCTTTCATAATATATATATACGCATAGAACAGTTAACAGTATACAATATTATACGTATAAGGACACATTTTTATAAATGAAATCCATTACCCAGTCATAGCTAATCGTCATTGTGTAGACCCAAATCTCCACAGCGTTAAAACCAGGTATCCATTCACACCTGAGTCGATTAAAGACATAGGAGTGAAGTGTCTTTCCCAAGGGCATAACGTAAATCGCCCGGGGCGAGAGTCGAACCCAAAAAGCCAGACTCGATAGTCTTCAGTTTATGAAAACCATTCACAATAGCCTAACGTCCAGGCCGCCTCCCAGAGTGCTAAGAAATGTATATACAGTGGTTTGATCTCCTCACAGCTTTAGAACCCTATACCTACTGTGAATTTTTTGAGATACCGTTTTTCGAACCCTTTGACTTATAATTTATTGTGATGAAGTTTAGTTTGCATGACTTTCACATTTTATATAAAACAATCTGTAAATTATGAAATTTATTTATCATCTTAACATTTTTAAACCCCAGCAGTCATTAAAAGTAAAGTCAGACATAGATCTGACAAAGACAAACAACTTGTCGGATATGGGATCTTTTAACTCATGTTATGGCCCAGCAAATACGCTGAAGGGTAATTCCACATGAATGCCACATTAGTTTCGCAAATTTCTGAGAAGCTTCTGACTTTACAGCAACACGTTTGGGTCATTTCAAGCAGAAGCTAATTTATTCTTTAAACACAAACTGAGGTTGGTTGCGGTGAAGTCAGAGCTTTTCTCAAAAATTAGCACAACTGACGTGACATTCTGCTGGAATTGCTCTATAAAGATTTCCAAGCGGTTGGCTCCACCACCACCACCTGGAACGTCGACAAACTTCCGGAAATTTGCCCGCAATATTGGCCCCAGACGCGGATCTTAATGAAAACGTGTCACCCCGTCGCATATCTTTACGTGTAAATTATTCCCACCACGATTGGAAAGCCGTCGCTAGAAGAGCATGAACATTGTATGAAATGTTGCTCACCGTTTCTGAAGTTTTCTTAATGAAACTGTCACACCGGTTCTCGTCTCTGGTCTTCTCGCTATCTATTTGGGGTTCTGTTATGAAGGCGTTTGTGCCCTCTTCTTTAATAAGATCACTTCTCTCCTTTTAATTCTCTTCTTCATGTCATCTGCCTCGTCAATCTTCTTGCTTTTATTCTTCCATTTTCTCGTTCTCTACCACCCTCTATCTCTCCTCCCTTCCTTTCCCCATCCCCTCTCCCATACTGGTATTGATCTAGAATACATCCTTTCTTTTGCAGGTCATCCTCGCCCTCATTTTGTACACGAGAAAAGCAATCTCCTACAGTGTATGTAAAACATTTGTCTTGCAGCCACTCAGAATGAGTCTTAAGTCGCTCATTGGCTAAACATGTTTATTAATATGATATAAAGGTTTAAAGTCTGAAAAGGAGAAAGAATGTTTGGCCTAGATGGCTCAAGATAGTTACCTGAAGCAGCAGGGAGTCACCCTCAATGAGATAGCAAAAATTATGAGAAAATCGCTGTTAAAGAATAGTTTTGTACTGCACAAATCATCGCATTTGCCTCAATAAAAAAACAAACAAACAAAAACCAGATTTTTTTCATAATTACTAAGCAGTTGCCCCTAAAAATTAATATTTTTTGTTTATGGATTTGATTTAACTTCCAAGCAAAACTTTGATGCTGAACTTCCCCAGTTCCTTTCAGGGTCTGATCTAGCGACATAAGTCTCATTTTGATTAGCTGCAAGACATTTCGCAACATAATAAAATGACTATTCTGACATCGATGTCTTAGCCATTCATTGAACCTCTCTCACTTTGTAGCTGGCGCCTGAAGAGGAAACCCAAAGAACCAAAAATCTTTATTGTCGAAATCGTAGAAAATGTGAATATAGATAAAGCAGAATTCTATACAGATTTCTCTATAGTATAAAATTCGCCATTCTACTTGTAGTTTTGAGGAAGTATTTGATAGTAACAATATAGCACACGCCATCCTTTTGGAACGTTTTCTCCTGTAAGAACTGGAGTTTTGTACTGACGTAACAGCGGATTTAAAAAGTCATGAAATAAATTTAAAACACCTTCAAATCTAAGGAAAATGAATTTTAAACAGTAAATTGATGCCGCTTTAGAAATATAGTAAAATGTGTTCAGCTAAGATAAAAATGAGCCATGCTTTACAATTATCCTCTCCCCTACAGCATTTTTTTTTAAAGTCACCATTTTCTTTATCGTGGTTTTAAAGCAAATTATATGCATCTCACAAAATTGCTCCTATTACGTCGTTTCGAGAAGATTCTGTCGTAATTATGTATTCATTGTCTCAAGTAAGCTTAGGGCAATAAAAGCTCCATACTAACAGTTAGACAAGAACACGATATTATTAGGTTCGTTAGCACTACACGGTTAAGCTACAGGTATATAACTGGCCCAAAATCTAAAACTTTAGAGTCAATAATGGTAAGGTATAAAATCTGTACAAAAAAAAATGAAAAATAATAAAGGATCCTACAACTTGAAATCACACCGCAAAAAGAAGTAACATGCAACACTGCATATTTTACAAATAAAAAAAAATGTTGCAGACAGCTCAGACAACCCTGAGCGAGTTTCATTTGAGTTGGCCTCTGGCCTACATAAGAAAGTCAAATTGTAAACCCCATTTTCATTCACACTGAATTTGCAAAAAATCTGTTTGAAAGACCCCCATTGTAAACAGCATAATACAAGTGAAGTTTGAGCACAGTGCAGTGGTGGCTTCAGACCTACTGAATGGTCTTGGCCATCTCGGAACGTTCCTGTAGTTCAGTGAGAAAAGTTCATTAAATGGCACAAAGAGGTTTCTGCAGATAGGTTCTTGCCACCAGACAGCAGACCGGGCCTCAGATTTTTTTATACTCATCGTAGATATTTGTAAATTTTTTTCCTGATTTGTAAAACGAATTTTAAGTTGAAGCTGTTCACTGCGATGCGTGTATGACTTTAACCGTTCTTAATAAACCATTCCAGCAAAGCTCCTTTCCGGTTTAAGCTGAATGTTGTAGTGAACGGTAATGTTATTGAGCCAGCCAATAGAAGCTAATGTAACAGATCAAATCAGCCAATCATATTTCTCTGACAATGGAACCGTAGAATACGGAAGATACATTCACTTTCAAAAATTTTAATGTTTTTATCATTCCCATACAATAAATTTGGATAGAACAGCAATCCAAAGTCAAGTGAGCGTAATAAAATAGTATTTTTTTCTTAACACTTTTCACCTTCACAGGGACCTAGCGTTCACAGTAGCCAGAAAACTTCGCGCCTACAGTCAATGCAAGACGACATCTCATGTATTGGTGAGTAACGCGTTTTGACAGAAAATCCTTCTTTATTTGCTCAAAGAGGCAAATGGACAAAATGCTTTCAGAACTCTAAGTGGTATACTTCATCCAGCTCCTAACGCAAATAACTCGTCGGCATTGTCATGCAGCTTAAAAGGTGCAGCAAAAAGTGGTCATTTACATTAGGAGTAAAAAGTACTATTAACCCTTGTAGTGCTAAATTCAGACTAAGTTGCTGTAACTACTACTAACGTTCTGTTGAGAGAGTCTCAAGCCGGTCTAGCTCGGTTGGTATCAAAGTGGTCACCAGGACCTGGCCCAGCGAGGCAGTAACATGGCGCATTGAAATGGCGCCTTCTCATGTACAATGGTAAATATGGATGACGTAAAACCTTAGAAAACACTTGGCGAATGTATAAAAAGAAATACAACGCACATTTCGCATGTTCTAGAACGTTTTGGATGGCGCTTTCCTGAGTTTCAGCGCAAAATATCTTATCTAAATCTTTATCAGAATTTTTTATTCATTATTATCGTCATCATCATCATGATGATCTTCTTTATCACCGTCTTCATCGTCATCCTTCTGATTATCACTTTGATAACATCTACGAAACAGATTTGATATTTAAAGGCAGGCGGCATAAGTAGATGGTATTCTAAAATGTCACATGTTTGAGACGCAGTATTCGTCTGTCAGGTCAAAGAAGAATAATGATTATTTCATAAAGAAGAAAGAAGTGAGACACATTTAAGTAAAAAACATTTTCTGAAGCGTGAATCAACATCTTCCCTATAGCGAACACAATGAAAAGAAGATTTTCTTGAGACATCAAAGGGTACATAAATCAAAGGCATTAAATCATTGAATGAGGACGGTGCAAAAAAAAAAAATGACGAAGTCCATTTGTTACAAAAGACGATTTTTTTAGACACGATTGTCTCTTCCTCATCGCCATCACAGTCTTCTTATTCTTCATTTTCTTCATCGTCGTCGTCGTCATCTTCTTATTATTATTCATCTATTTCCGCCTGAAACCAGCCAGATGTACCAACCAGACTTACATTTGTTCTCCCAATCACTTGGAATTCAAATTCGCGTAGCCACACGTCTGAGCTGTCTCAAGATTTTACATAACACGTTTGCGCACTTAAACTTCGACACTGAATGAATGTTGTCAAGATCTCGACGCCAACAACATCCCAGAATTTGAATAAAAAGTGCATAACTCAACCCGTCTTCGCAGCTTTAAATTTAATCGAAAGTTGAGAATCGACGACATGGTCAAAAAACTGATACTTGTGATGATTATAAAATATCTACTCATTCCTCATGCAATCTAAATATGGTATCGATTCCACACTGCGACAATTCAGACGTTTGTCCCAAGTGTTCATGGCGGTGAGTCCTGTAGGTTAGTGTCTAGGCTTCAAGAGAGATATTGAACTAATTTTGTCACTTAAGCTTGGATAAGGGTAGCTTCTTCTGAACCTTCATCTCAACCTTAGCAGCGTGACCGAATGGTAACGGGTTTGGACACAAGATCAATAATTATTATGTCCTGGGTTCGATCCCTGACCACTGTCATGTTTTAAGTGCCTTATTGGCAGAACGTTTTATTCACATTTTCCTTAGTTCACCCGTCTAAAAATGGATACCCGGCTATAGACAGTGGCAGGATGTTGTCAGACTCTAGTGATCAGTGCTTGTCAATGACAGCGGAACTGGTTACTCCTCAAGGAGTTGAGAAAGCCCTAAAGTCATCACGCTTTCTAAGGTATTAATAGAGTGAAGTTGCATGAGTAGTAGTAGTAGTAGATGTAGTAGTAGTAGTAGTAGTAGTAGAAGTAGTAGTAGTAGTTGTTGTGGTAGCAGCAGTAGTAGTATTAATAATATTAGAAGTAGTAGTTAGTAATAGTGGTAGCAGTAGTAGTAGTAGTTAATAGTAGTGGTAGTAGTAGTAGTAGTTGTTGTTGTTGTGGTAGCAGCAGTATTAGTATTAGTAATATTAGTAGTAGTTAGTAGTAGTGGTAGTTGTAGTCATAGTAGTAGTAGTAGTAGTAGATGTAGTAGTAGTAGTAGTAGTAGTAGTAGTAGTAGTAGAAGTAGTAGTAGTAGTTGTTGTGGTAGCAGCAGTAGTAGTATTATTAATAATATTAGTAGTAGTAGTTAGTAATAGTGGTAGCAGTAGTAGTAGTAGTTAATAGTAGTGGTAGTAGAAGTAGTAGTAGTAGTAGTTGTTGTGGTAGCAGCAGTAGTAGTATTAATAATATTAGTAGTAGTAGTAGTTAGTAATAGTGGTAGCAGTAGTAATAGTAGTAAATAGTAGTGGTAGTAGTAGTAGTTGTTGTTGTTGTTGTGGTAGCAGCAGTATTAGTATTAGTAATATTAGTAGTAGTTAGTAGTAGTGGTAGTTGTAGTCATAGTAGTAGTAGTAGTAGTAGTAGTTAGTAGTAGTAGTAGTAGCAGAAGCAGCAGCAGCAGCAGCAGCAGAATTGTAGTAGTAGTAGTAGTAGCAGTAGTAGTAATAGTAGTAGTAGCGGTAGTAGTAGTTAGTAGTAGTGGTAGTCGTAGCAGCAGCAGCAGCATCAGAATTGTAGCAGTAGTAGTAGTAGTAGTAGTAATAATAGCAGTAGTAGTGATAGTAGTAGTAGTCCTGATTCTAGCCAGGGCAGTAATTTGTCGTAATGAATGCTGAAGACCCTTCTCCACTTTGTCAGATAGTCCAACAACCAGAGACGCTAATGTTACAGTCAATGTAGTTTCAGAAAGAATTTGCTACTCTGCCAATAAATGGAGATGAATGTGTTGCTGTTTTACGAGAATATATTGACCATATACGCCAGGCCCAAAGTTTTAGAGGAGACTCAAAACTCTTTAGCACTGCGCCTTTCTGTATCAATGATTCATTGTCTTGTATTGATCAATGGCCCATACCGGTTGGCCATTTCAGATGCTCTAAAATATGCGAGAGAAAAATTCAGATGGAGAGATGTAGAAATGTAGACTCGATACAAAGTTGCAAAAATATTAATTTAAACTAATTTGTTGTATATGAACTTTTCGCGTAAAACAACAGAGCTGGTGAATGATATTGTTAATAAAATAAAAGTGTGGCTTTATTGTCAAAGAAATTGACTGAACAAGCTCTGTAGTCTACAAAATTGTTTTATAGTATAACATGGTTCGGGGCCCCAGGCTAATAGATGCCAGGGGCCCCTTTATAACGACCAAAAAAAAAGGACAAGGGATCCACAGGTTTTTAAGACGAATGTGGACCTATCTGGTCAAGGAGAAGTCCGGCCCCATGATTAATCCTGCCTTGATAGTTCTACCCGCTCGCAACTTTAATGACAACTGATGGTCTCAATCTCTGCAGTGATAACTCCTGTCTAGGACATGATAGATGAAGATGTCCACTTTACTGCTCACACTTCAACGTGGAAGTCCGGCTAGAGATGTCCGCTTTACTGGTCACATTTCAACGTGGTCGTCCGGCTAGAGATGTCCGCTTTACTGCTCACACTTCAACGTGGAAGTCCGGCTAGAGATGTCCGCTTTACTGCTCACACTTCAACGTGGATGTCCGGCTAGAGATGTCCGCTTTACTGCTCACACTTCAACGTGGATGTCCAGCTAGAGATGTCCGCTTTACTGTTCACACTTCAACGTGGTAGTCCGGCTAGAGATGTCCGCTTTACTGTTCACACTTCAACGTGGAAGTCCGGCTAGGTCGTCGTCCTGGTCCTGTCTTTCTTTGGACGTGAGCACTGTTGTGGTAGGGAATGAGAGGTCAGGCTTGGAAATGTCCTTTCTTCGGACTTGGCCATCTCATGCAACATCCCTTTTCCATTACGGACTCAATGCCAGGGTGATCTCGGATTTTAAGGAGTTTTAGAGCTTAGTGGTTGTGTTAAAAATTGAATGGGTGCATAAGACTATTGTGTGTTTGTTATAAAGTGTGTGTGTGTGTGTGTGTGTGTGTGTGTGTATGTGTGTGTGTGTGTGTGTGTGTGTTAATGTGTTTGTGAGTGTGTCTACATGTGTGTGTGTTTCTCTGTGTTTGTGTGTGTATGTGTATATGTGCCTCTGAACCCCCGTACGTGTTTCTTTGTCTCTCTCTCTCTCTCTCTCTCTCTCTCTTTCTTTCTCTCTCTCTTTCTCTCTCCTTCACACACACACACACACACACACACACACACACACATACACACACACGCGTACGTGCACACACACACACATACACGCAAATACACTGTCTCTCTCTCTCTCTCTCTCTCTCTCTCTNCTCTCTCTCTCTCTCTCTCTCTCTCTCTCTCTCTCTCACTCACTCACTCTCGCTTCCTCTCTATTCAGGCACTCACTCACTCCAAAGTTACTTTGATATTATCACAGCAGTATTTTTTTCATTACTTTTGTCTCCATCCAACTCCCCTTCTCTCCATCCCTCAGCCTCTATCCCCCTGCCCCCCCCCCCCCCCCCCCCCCCCCCCCCCNACCCTTCTAGTTCTCAGCCTATTCTTGATACCCTTTCGCAAAACATGATTCCCTCAGTTTAATTACACCCCATTCCTTCTATCACTACCCGTCTTCACTGAACACCCGCCCCCTCCCCTGGAAAAAAAAGAAGAAGAAAATCTCGTTTGGGGTACCCGGAACTGGCCATTGTAGGGACATGGGTCCCCCGTTAAGTGCATCAATAAAAGCCAGGCATGAAATCTGGAAGTTGTTAGGCCGGGCTAACGGGAGCAGTTATGTTCCAATCCACTAGACACGACTGGCTGTTATGAAACAGTTGAAAAGCTATGTTGAGATGGAGTGAGTGAGTGAGTGAGTGAGTGAGTGAGTGAGTGAGTGAGTGAGTGAGTGAATGAGTGAGTGAGTGAATGAGTGAGTGAGTGAGTGATAGGAGCGGAGACAGAAGGAGAGAGAGAGAGAAGGGNNNNGGGGGGGGGGGGCAAGACGAGGAACTAGAAGAAATGAAATTCCATCGGATCTGGCCAGCGTTCTGAATGTGTTCAAGTCTGTGAGCAAACTTTGATATAAATAATAAGCTCTGACCTGAACCATCCCGTTAAAGCTGTTGTTGTAAACCCAGCCGCCCTGTTATATTCAGTGCATGCGTCACTTCCTTGTCACAGACGCTGTGACGTCGCGCTAATGGCGCGTACAGTAAAACCCCCGTCCAAAGAATGGGAGCTCGTTAGCCGTTCTTTGGCTACTCTTCATCAAAAGTCTCAGCAGTGAGAGGAAACAAACAAAATATGTCTAGATCCTTTCATCTGGAAGAAACTGAAAACAGAAGAAAGCAAAAAGGGAGGTAACAGGGAATCTTCCACTTTCACGAAATCTCAGACTTCGTGTCTTCGTAAACTCTGCGATCGAAGATTTCAGAGCAACTTGTCTTCCAGCCAGTATTGAGTCAATCTCACGTTTTCATGTTGAGTCAAATCTTAAACCATTTCACTATGTACAGAGCTAGACTCGAAGATAAATACATTTACCAAGCGTTTTACTATGCGTGTTTTGGCAAATATTTATAACAAACATAGCTGTGAATTGCACTTTGAACGGTTTGGTTGCTTCTTCATCGTGAGTCTGTCAAGAATGATGATACTCATCCACGAGTGGGATGAAGTTGGGAATTTCCTGACCGGTTATAAAAAAAAAAATAATCACAGGTTGTTTTTTTTATGAACCAAACCTGTCAACTCTGATGACGTATTTGTTTCCTGTTTCCTCGATACAAACGCCCCTGATTGGTTTGGTGCTCATCTTTTGGATGACAGGAAATAAATTCCCAATCCATTTTTAGTCAGATTGATGAGCAGGGGTGGATTCAGAGTCCACAGGGTCCTGGACACAAAAAAAAGTGCGAGGTCCCCCTCAGAGTTTAAAATTCTGCCACAGTAGATGGTTTAATAATTAAAATGGCCTTTCGTACGCCTGTTTTCCTTTCCCCTCTCTCATTCTCCCGTTTTCTCTTACCTTGTCTTCTTCCTTTCATATAAAATATTCTCCTCCTTCCACTCGGGACCTTTTACAAGGTCGGCTCCTTGGGCAGGTGCCCATCGTGCCATGCCTAAATCCGCCATTGCTAGTGGGTGTTCCAAGTTTGTACTCTTATTTTTCAGTAACTATATTTTTTCTTTTTTCCTGCGGTTTGATTCAACAGCTGACGTTGTCTCTCTCTTCAATCTCTTACCCAGTGATCAGTCAGGGTGGATACATTAATTTCCTAACCATGATAGAATATTAACAAAATATCAAACAAAAGCTATCAGGACTTTGTAATCGAGTTCAGCACATGAATGATTACCCAGGACTGAAGACTAGGGTGTGATAAATAAATGATTACTAGGGATCGAGGACAAATTCATGACTACGTTTGTCATGCTTGGGACAAGAGGGATAGAGATTACATCAATTCTTGCCATCGTACTTTTCATTATATTTGTCGACAGATTCAGAATACATCGACCGTTGTTCATCTAGGAAGATAGATGAACTTAGAGAGTGAGGCAAGAAAGATACCCCCGTCTAACAAGTGTTTCGGCCTTTTGACACCCTGACACTTTAAAGGGCTGAGCCACACTGGGGTTATGGGTATCTATGAGGTCTAAGCCTTTCGAATGCATTACAAAGTCATAGAGTAGATTCAGTTACTACAATAAAGTAGCTTGTGACAATCGATCAAAGCTGGCCAAATTCAGCACGAGACAGCAATTGTAAAGGTGTGCAGTGCAATACATAGATCGACGGGTGTAGCCCCAAAACTGGAATGTCTTAGCAACGCAGTTGAGAACAGTATTCAACGATAACAAGGATGAGAAGATGGCAGATCATTCCTTAGAGATCATTCAAAGGATTTTGGCCGCCCTTGAGTTTTCGCAAAAAGCAGATTTTCGCTACCCTCATCCTCTTATGATCTTTTTTCTTGGCTCGATTACTTTCTTTCAATACTGAAAAAAAAGGGCCATAGTACCAAAGTGCGGATGTATTGATCTGGACTACATATGTTTTCCTCTCACGATAAAAAATAAACAACCATCAAACTAAACGCAAACTTGTGTGCTGTTCAATAGAATGTTCGTTGTGCATTCAACGGGTAACCCAAATCATTTTCGTCCTTAAACTGCAGTAGAAATCATCAGCGAAATGTATGGTGGGCGAAGCTTATAATTCTGAGACCCATAATCAGGAAGGTCCTTTGATTACTCAAGATTACATGAGATGGGAACCGCGTTGCGCCCATCCTTACCATAGACACACACAGATTCACACAGACACACATACACGTAGACAGACAGACACACACACACACACACACACACACACACACACACACACACACACACACACACAAGCCCCGGGTCTTGAAGAAAGATGGCATGTATCATCCTTAGTGATCAACGTTCTTTATGTCGGTCTTTTCTCGCCTCCTGCCGGCTTCCTTCCTTGACGGTCTCCGGTTCTTTTGGGGTCTTCCAAGGCCCTCATTTAATAAGTTCATTATTTCCACATGGTTAAGTTTTTTTTTCTGTCCTACTGGTGATAACATTTGCTGAAAGGATTAAGGAATGCCCTGTCTCTCCTTTAGGTCTTTAGACTTCAGCCAGTTTCAATCTCTTTGGTTCGTTTCTGTCTTTGCTTTTGTTCTTTTTTCATATAATACAAGTTACACTTTGTTTAGATGACCAAAAGACTGTGCAGGCAATGAAATTCTGCATTTCAAATCACATCATGAATTGGAGGTGTGTTCCTAATTAGCCGAAAGTTAGATATATTATGCATCAGCCATTATAGCTACTTCAACATCATACAGATATTCATGTTGCAGAAAATGTTGCACTTTGGTACCGACTGTCCACTAGAAGAGTATAATTATTATCATTTCTATATTATTATTATTATTATTATCATGATCATCATTATAGTTTTTAATGTTATTATTATTATTATTATTATTATTATTGAAAGTTGACAGCATAGTGAGTGATTTGTCGTGATCCATGTAAAGATTGTATGTTAATAGCAGTACACCAAAAGTCCTCTCTACATGTTTGCTCTTGTTTATCAACTGTCTGTATCCACAGAGTTCAAAGTGGAATGCTAAAAAATGAGAAATACAAAATCAGTTCTCCTGTTACAAGACTAAATTTTTGACAGCTCTGTGTTGTTGTTTTGTTGTTTTTTATTGATAGTTTGTGTTGATTTTTGTTGTCTTCTTCTTTTTTTTTCTTCATCTCTTAATTCTTCTTCTTCTTCTTCTTCTTCTTCTTCTTCTTCTTCTCCTTCTTTTTCTTTTTCTTCTTTTTCTTCTTCAATTAGCAGCCAGCTATTTCCTCACCAGTTCTGCTTTTCTTTAGTTTAGAAATAAAAACCGTGCTTAGCATTCTTATTTCTAGATTCTGACATTTCTTGATATTTTTACCTACAACTTCTTTTTTTTTTCTTTTTGTATTTGGTCTCATGCGATACTGATATCTTGCTTTGTTTTGTTTTGTTTTGTTTTGTTTCGTTTTGGTTTGCTTTGCTTTGCTTTTTTTTTTTTTTTCAAATGCTGTCGTAACGATCCTTGTTTTGACAGCCTTGTCGTCTATGTCATGAGTATTTTGTTACGTGAATGTTTTTGCTCATTTCGTCTCCATAACGATCTTTGCCATCTATTAATAGCCCTGATGAACTGAGACCTGCCACAGAAAAATACCCTTGCACCTCACGATCTCGAATTCCATAGAGGCTAGTCATCAGCTTTGAGTTTGTAAAAAGCTGTAAGGCCTGGGGTTACTTGTTACATGCGGGCTGTAGTGACCGTACATATACTCCTTACGTTAGTTAACGCACTGCGGTAATCACGGAAAACTCCCAAAACGTTAGTAATCTTCACTGTTATAACGCATTACAGTAACTCACGTGTGGATTATGCATATGGCTCCAGGAGTCTAACTGTCCTAAATCTTTGGACTATCACAGTCACTAATAGCAGAATATAAAAGCCGTACTTTGAACAGATTTTATAGAAGTATGGCCTGAAATCACACCGCAAAAAAAAAGGTGAATTTCAGTTCTGAATTTGCAAATAAATAATTGTTGCAGGCAGTGTTTCCTTATGGCTCCAGCGAATTTGATTTGTGCGGATCTGTGGTCTACAACTGAAGGCCAGATTTTTAACCCCTTTTCATCTACATTAAAATTGTAAAACATGTAAATCTTAGGTCATCATAGAAAAACAGCAAAAACTCGAAGCTGTGATTGCAATTTGAAATTCTAGTGCGCTAGCATCTGTCTATACTGTATGCGGCTTTCCTCTGTAGAACAACACAGTCCATCCGACAAAGGAAGAATCAACCAGCAGGACTCTGACTGCTGTAACAAGATTCATCAATCCCTTGTGCTCGCTAGCCATTCTTCAGCCATGCTGGCATCCACGTAAAGATCAGTTTTGACCAAGTCTGAAGACAAAAATCTCAAGCAGAGATAGGGTAACGAACGGTAAACGGTAACGAATGGCTAACGAAGTTTCAAGATTCCCGTAAGAGTGATCTGATCCTTCGGCCACTCAGTCTCTGTATTAGATTAACGGATACTGAGCAGAACAAAGGTCTCGTACGGCAACGCACAACTCAATTTCAGGCACGGGAGCTCCGTTTTCGAGCTTGATGCCGGGATTCCCGTCCTGACGTAACTTTCCCAAGCATCTGATTGGCCAGTGCTACGCTTCGGAGTATTCTCCCCTTGTGTCTGTTTGATGCGAAAATTCGCCAGTTACTTGACTTTGGTTAAGACAGCCAAAAGTGTTCGCTGTCATCGTTGAATAAGATTTAAGCGGTGGAGTGTTGTGTGGGAATGAAAGCATATTATAATATAAAATAACTGAACTAAAGATAGACCATACCAAAGTACCTCTTTTTTTTGTAGATTGTTTTAAAGAAGTTTTTCGGTGTGGCAGTTTTGAGAAGTCTTTCAGTGTGACTGTCAACACTGAGCGATACTTAATAATGTCAACTAGGCAAGCAAGCAGCTATAGGTTAAGAAATTTACCACGGAACTAATCAGCCACCAGTCTAGTCACCAAACAGCCAAAACTATAAATAAATAAATAAATAAATGAATGAGTAAATAAAAATAAATAAATAAATAACCAATGAAAGCCTATGCAACTACGATATACAATAAACAATCATCTTACCAAATATTCAGTATAACGTATTAGGATGTCTTCGTTACGAGTAGATTGGTATACAGTTATTAGAATCTATCTATTTGCTATCTGCAAACAAACAAACAAAACAAAAAATACACGTTAGGAATTGCATCCAGCCTGAAATAAAGTGCACGGAGGCTCTTTCAAATCTAAGTATGGAAACTGAAACCAACTGGTAGAAAGCGAAGACGAAACCGATAGTGATCGAAAAACAATGTCCTTCCCGAAACCGCATTGCGTCTTTTCACTGTTTAAATATAACAGGTTATATAGGGGTAACGGCTTTCCTCCCCCTCCCCCCACCCCTACCTCTCTCCTCACCCCCCTCAAACCGAAAATGTTAGGGCATTATAGACATAGAGATAATATATTATGATTAGTTTTGTTTTGTGTAAAGACCTGCTAGGACCTGCTTCATTCTCTAAATGAGTATTTTAATGTCAGCAAAAATGGAACTTCAAGATAACCATATCTGACAGACAAACCTTCAGCTAATCTTTTTTTTTTTTTCTTTAAATTTTCTTTGAAATTTTCGAGTTTAGGAACTTATTATGGGATTTAAATTTGGAATCGATATTGGTGCTTCTTCTGCCGTCAGCATCATAAAAGTAAACATTGTGGTGTGTTGCCGGGTCAAAGTTTATGAACCACACTTGAAAATCGTCCAAACAATCGTAATTACAACCCTGGAACTGATATCAATTGTTATCACACATTATTGTAAAATCTGTAGGTATGATTATGATATAGCAAGAAATGACATTAAATTAAAATGATATCATACTAGAACAGGAGTCGAGCAATAAAACAAGAAAACGTATTTTCCAAGTTTTTTTCCTTAAATTTGATTTTAAATAACTTGTTTGTTTGTTTGTTTTTTCTAATTGTGAAGGGAGGGGGTAAGG
>JAWQUT010000034.1:1524514-1541264 GCA_033807755.1 Ellobium chinense
GGGGGAAGAGAAACACGAAGGGACGCTAGGAAAAGCGATTTACATGTTTGTTCTCATAAAACGCTTACACACCGGTTTGAAAGTATCACGAGGGAGATATGTTTTGGTAAATACAGTTTGCTTTTAGATCAAACAGAATGTCGTAGCCGCTATCACTCGGCCTCCTTGTTGATGTGTTTACCGTTCGGCAATCACGTGATTTGTTTGAACTTTCAAACTTTCATGAAGAAGTTAAATGAATTTTCCACGTGTTTGCACTGTACTCATCGTGTCTTTACGAAGCTCGACTTCGTCGTTAACGAAAAGGTAAAATTTTCTCAGACTAGACGCCTGTGTTGTTTTTGAGTTCGGTAATCTACAAAACAAATATTTTTTTTGGACAAGAGTCTTAATAGTGGTGATACCATGAAATCCTATGAGACTTATAAATTTATGCCTTTAGATTACTAGATAAGCATTTTGCGGTGTTTTTTCTTTTTTTCTTTTAGTTGGACAAAATTTTGTAAGTGATCAAAATCGTTTGGATTGGTATTGAAATCACAGTTGGTAATTTCTATGAAAAAGCGATGTTCCTTCGGTTGCCCAGCAGCTCACAGCACTCAACACAATTTTTTTTTTTGGAGGGGGAGGAGGGGGAGAGAAAAGCAGTTTTCTTATGAAATAGGTACTTTTAATGCAACCAAGTAACTGCATGATACTGTTACTACTAATAATGCATTTCTGATGTCTCCTATAAGGCAAATGCCCCTTTAATCTACTTCATATTATTACTACCCCAGCAAATTAGGTCTCTTCATAAGCTTATCAACTCCCTGAGGCACAAACAGTGCCGCTTATTACGAATATTTGGACAACAACAATAACAATAACAGTCAGTGTATTCAGCTCAAACAACATCCAGTTGTAAAAGAGCAAACACAACCGTTTTGGTCTTAATGAATTTATTCGCTCAGTCATCGAAGCCACTCTGCAACTCTTCGCTCATACTTCCCTACACACACACACACACACACACACACACACACACACACACACACACACACACACACACACACACACACACACATCTACTGTATATACATACACTAAGCATGTTCACTGGAATTCCATACAATTTAAGAAGTGGTTTGAAAGGTGGAATACCACTACTCTTCTCCATAGCTAATCCGCCACGTACATCTACCATGGAATGTCCCAGTTCGCCTGAGGCACCTGGACGGCGCCAGCTTGAAGATATCACCTCAAAACACGCCCGTAATCACTTCACCATTCTATAAACCGATTTCTGGAATCATAAGGTAAGTGTTATGTAGGTGCATTTGTTTATATGAGCACCATCTGTTTCACAATATATTACGGAGACTTTTTACCAGAATACAGAGACACATGGTCTCAAGTTTAGTATTTCAGAGATAACCTAGGAAGTAGAAATGTGGCATTCTCGTCAGTTTTTTTCTCTTTGATGGACTGATCTCAGCTGAGGGTTAGACCGGAGCGTTTTCTACGAGACCCCACCGAGAAAGTGTGTTTTGGTCTTTATGGAAGTTGGAATCAGTCCAGCAAACAGAAACACTGATGAGAGTTCCCATTTTCACTTAGTGACATAATTATTGAGAAAACACTGTTTATTTACTACAGATTTAAATTTGCCAGCTCCTCATATATATTGACACTGGAAATCAGCTGTGCTGTCCATAACTTTTACAGTATGTGCATAATTTAGCTCCTTAATGCAACACACCTAAATATGGAAATCGGGCATTCCCAGTGGCTACATACATTACAAGACTAACACCCCATTTTACAAGTGGGCAGGCAGGCAACGCACCAGCGGCGAAAGAATACCTAGCGCACCGAAAGGCGTCATAGATGAATGCATTAGACTCCGTGAAAAAGTTGGACGATTGGCGAATCGGGCGGATTGAAAAGATCTATCGGAGATTGTATTTCGTTGCTATACACATTCTTTTATAAAAAAAAAGGGTAAAAAAAATAAAGAGGACTGATGTCTTTAGTTACCTTTTGTGTATTTTTCTACGATCTTAGGTGATAACCGCATGTTTTCACGTTACGTAGTTCTCAAGAAATCTGTGACACAAATTTGACTGAAGCGTTTTATTATATAATATAGATTATCGTGGCTAATAGTTACAAGTTATTGCTTGTTGGTGGGCATCCAGTAAAAAAGCCCTGGGTGTGGGTAATCTTCTCTGACAACTTGAATGTAGCGCGTTTTGGTGACGTGCTTTCCAGACATGAATGAAGTAACGTAGTTTAACAGACAGATCGTGGGGTCACGTGGTTGAGATGAGTGGGATGAGTAATTCCCATGCAAGTAGTGTAAACATTCTCATCCTGGATGAAGAGAGAGAGCATCTCACACTAGACTAGTGTGAATTAGAAACCCATATTTTATTCCATGAAGGATTCCGTTTCAAACTGATAAATATCGAGACATATGACTAACTGATATGATCTAAAGAGGACTAAATTTTACTGACGAATACCTTTGTTCGTTTTTACGTATAGGTTTATTTGTAACACAACTTCCTCGACGCAATCACAACGGAAACAGAATTTGCCGAGGAATTGAGAACTTTCTTTTTCTTTTTTGCAATTAAAATATTCACTTTCATTGGCTTAAATAGGTAGGCTATCCTGCGTCAGAGTTTATCTATGACACGTGCATTTATTGTCAGAATTTCCTCTTACATGACAAGTCCGCCATGTCTGATCATGGAGATGTTTCCGCACTGGTCATGTGTTTTTTCCGTATAGCGAGAGTGATTAGTTTCTTACATTTCCTTATACATTATATTGAAACAAATATGATGATGAAAAGAAAAACCCTATACTTTTACTTTGAAAACTAATCAAACCAGGCAGTTTACCAGGCTTTATCATTTAACCCTGTATATAACGATACTTTCCAACGACTTACGAAGAACGACAATTCCCTACGTAATGAGGAACTGGTTTTTCGTAAAATCATTTTACCCTACCGTAGGGAAAATCCTTATGAGTTGCAACACTGGACATTTCCCTAGCTTGCAGCTTCTCGTGGAGACAGTCTGTATTGCTGCAACCATTTATTGGTCTTTGAATGTCAAGCCATTGGGTTTTGTGAGTTTCTCGTGAAAACACCGACCCTCGTATGGTATTTTGCGCACCGTATGTTTTAGAGATAATGGAAAGAGTCAGAAAAACCACGTGACAGAGTTAGCGAAGCTCAGTTCAGTCTACTTTTTGTTTTTACAATCAGTTCCGGGAGGGTTACGCGAATTGGGTACTTACAGTGTTAGGGCTTGTTGTTCAACTGGGATATATCGGGGAAGTTAATTTGTCTATATTCTGTTCCATAATTTACAAATATTGTACGGTTATTTCATAAAATCCTGGGACGTTTTACAAGATGTTCATGTGTTGTACTTTCATTTTATAGGTGCTATATGTCCACTTGGCAGAATCCTCCCAAGATTTATTTGTTTAGAATGAAGGGCAAGATTAGACAAGAGATAGGATCACGAAAAAGCATGAATCTCTGAGAGACTTCATAGTCAATATCTAGGTTAGACCATCTCTCTCTTCCTTAAATTCGCTCCTAGTCTTAGCCCTGCTGTTAACACTTATGTCAGGCACACATTGGGAGATGTCAAGCATTAACCCAAATAAACCTGGAACAATATTCTAGACAGAGGTGATGATTTGTCAGCCATGTTGATAAGGATGGTTCTATTTATCTCACCTACTGGATCAATGTATAGTACGGGATGTTATAAGATAAACATTGGTACAAGATACTGCCATCATCATCATCAATAACAACAACAATAATAACATCAGCAACAACAGGAACAGCAACAGTAATAGTGACAAGAGCAGCAACAGCAACAGCCGACGACAAAAACAACAAAAATTAAACAAACAATTGAAGAAAAGGCACACACTCACATTCCTAGACTATGGTGTCCTTGTTTTGAAAAGTTTACAATTTTTTCCATGTACTCAACAAATCCCCTATTCTATTCATTGTCTAACCAATATTTAGAGTTGCTACGAACATAAGTTGGCATATATATTCATTACTTTGTATCATCTATGACTTTACAGAAGAAGATATGGAGTTCGTGAGTATAATTCCATCTGTGTGCCCTTTAGTATGGAATTATCCAATATATATTTAAAGTTTGTGAGACGTGTTCTGAGGAACCTCTAGATCTTTTTTTCCTGATAAAGTTCTTCTTCTTCTTCTTCTTCTTCTTCTTCTTCTTCTTCTTCTTCTTCTTCATCTTCTTCTTCCTCTCTTCTTCTTCTTCTGCATAAACCCTCACACAAATCCTCACATCCTTATCCATAAGAAACATGCAGCCTTTTCGCCATAAACTGAATGTACAGCCTTTCTTTGATTAATTATCTCACTTCCAAACCACTACGTCGATCAGTAAAATTAAGGAGTTATGCAACATTTTTAAAGGACCCAGATTGTGCTTTTATAGCAGTGATTCTGCACGAATGAATTCAAATCTCTCAGATTAACTTCTAGGCCTAGAATGTGTGTAGAACCAAGAACAGAATTTTATGAGCTTATCAACTGCTCAAAAAAGGGCAATATCAGCGTTTAATCACAGAGAAAACTAATGATAAAATTGCCCTTCACATTTATCATTAGATTCTTTGTAGATATTTTTTTCTTTTCCAAGCTTCCCTCCCTTGCCAACCTACGTCA
Organism: Ellobium chinense; assembly: GCA_033807755.1. Classification (NCBI taxonomy): domain Eukaryota; kingdom Metazoa; phylum Mollusca; class Gastropoda; order Ellobiida; family Ellobiidae; genus Ellobium; species Ellobium chinense. The sequence continues at coordinate 1,529,241 of JAWQUT010000034.1, forward strand.
CAAACCCACGAACAAATATTAGTATTTTTCTTTCTCTCCTTTTTTAACCTTTATATCTAAAACCTATTCAGGATATTATTTTCGTGCTGTGGAAAGAGAAAAGAAGTCAAATTGCTTCAATTTTCCCTAAGCTCTTAACGTATTACTTGCTGCATAATGGGAACTGACGTGTGCATGTGACGTAATCCATAAAAACTCGATGTCGGCCGAGAAAGCGAAATACGACCGCAATAAAAAGCTTATCTTGACGGAATCTACAAGTAGACATTCTTTGAAGGAACAAAGTTCATTCATCAAAGAGGTATTTTAGTTCCTACCCTCCTGCAATCGTTTTTACGCTGTTGGTGCGTCGCAGGTTCGTCTCCTTTTTCCCTTCCAACTTTTTTATTCCCCTCTTTCACTACCCCTGACAATCCGTTTGCTTTGCTGATTGGAAAAGCAGCATCGGCGAGAAGCAGCGGAACGGAAAGTATGCATTGGAAGCTGAGGTCTTGGACTTTTGTTTTTTCTTCATTTCCTTGGCACTGTGAAAACACATTAGAGGTAGAGAAGGCTGGTACACCATGCCTTTCTTGTTTACAGTGTGTTAGTGGGGCATGGTGTAGCTTCCCGGAGACCTGTGAATATTGGGGATTTTCTCTCGCAACATGACTACTCTTGCCATCAGCGTGGTTGTAAATGGGTGACAGCTTCCACAAGATAGATACTCTCTTGAAAAAGATAAATGGCTTTGAGTCTGTTCGGCGGGAGCGTATCCTGCTCTAATGTCTTTCAGAACTGCCATGAGAATATCGAGAGGTTATGTTCAGTAGAGCTCTTTGCTTCAAGAAAAAAAAAATCTTGTCTAACTTTTGTCAATTAAATAATATATCAAGGGCAATCACCATTTCGCAGAATTATTTAATTGTGAGATTAGTCTTGATTAGTATTAGAAGTACATTGTGAATATGCACACACAAAAAAAGTGATTTTAGCAGGGAAAACCAACATACGCCATCTTGTCAGATTTAAAACGTTAAAGTAAAGCTCGTGTTTATGTTACTTTAATCCTCAGTTACTGACTGAAATCTCACCACTTCGATGTAAAAATGATCGAGATATTGGGAGGTTCTCCAAAGACTCACAATACAACACTCTGGATTTTACTGTCTAGATAAACTCCTTGATATATCATATACAGTGCTTTGAGATGTTGTAAAAGATTATGTATTTATCCTTAGTCACTGACACAGACCGCAAATCAATAGTAATCTCAGAGGTCTATCTTTAGTTGGCAAACTACTAGGACCCTCCTACCTGTTCTTGCGTTAGTGTCAGAAGCCAAGTTAGAGAGGGGAAGTTACCCTTCGGACCCTCCTTGGACAAACCGAGAGGTTACAGACCTGTAATAGGATTGGACCCTTTTTTCCTCTATGGGTTATATTAACATTTTGAGCTGCCCTCTGAACCCAAAGTTTTAGCTTTCACCCAGACCCATACCAGATTGAAGCCCATTATGTGGCCCAAATTTGAAGACTTGCCCAACCCTAGCAAGCCTATTGAAATTTTGAGCTTGGTTGCTATTTGTAAACAGACCCTACATTTTTCACTGGTCAATGCCAAACCCCTCCTCTTCCGCCTGAGCACACCGTTTGGCGTTGACCTGGCTGTTCCAGCCCAGGGTTAAAAAGTGCCTGGTAAAATAAAGTAAAATGGACACAGATTCCCATGATATCAAAATTTCCCCCCTGGAGCCCTTATTACTGGAAGCAGGGCATGCCAAAAGAGGGAAAAGGGGAGATGAAATATAACAGTACAATTACAGGCCTGTAACCTAGAGACCTGTGACCGTATACATAATCCTTACATTAATTAACGCATGACTGTAACCATAGGACATTCCTAAAACATTAATAGTATTTACCCTGGTGAACGCAGTTCGTTAACTCTAATGTATGGATTATGGATACGGCCATTGCACTCTTCCCTTATCTCACACCTAATCCTAACCCTGCTCCTTACTGCTCCCCAGCACACAACGGGAGAGTTACAGGATTTTGCTGAGTGGACATAGAAACTGAGGTGTCGATATGACACTACTGAAATTTCTTATCCCAGATGTGTANCCCCCCGAGCCCTTATTACTGGAAGCAGGGCATGCCAAAAGAGGGAAAAGGGGAGATGAAATATAGCCCCTAAGTTGTAGGACCACAAAGTGCAAGTACAATTACAGGCCTGTAACCTGGACAAACCTAGAGACCTGTGACCGTATGTATAATCCTTACGTTAATTAACGCATGACTGTAACCATAGGACATTCCTAAAACATTGGTATTATTTACTGTGGTGAACGCAGTACGTTAACTCTAAATGGATACGACCATTGCACTCTTCCCTTATCTCACTCCTAACCCTAACCCTAAACCTGCTCCTAACTGCTCCTCAGCACACAACGGGGGAGTTACAGGATTTTGGTGAGTGGACATAGAAACATATGACACTACTGAAGTTTTTTTATCCCGAATTCGGCTTATGAATAGTCTTTTGGATGCCAGATTTCATAGCTGAGCTGCCTGCCTGCCTGCCTGCCTGCCTGCCTGCCTGCCTGCCTGCCTGCCTGCCTGCCTACCTGCCTGCCTGCCTGTCTGTCTGCCTGCCTGGCTTCCTGCTTGTCTGCCTGCCTGCCATTATAATAGCCTTTATACCTGTCAAACTCAGTGACTTTGGATTGGGCCGGCGAGTCCAGCATGGTGGCTTTGTAGTGTGTAATGAGGTTAACATAAAAGCGCTGTTATTGTTATTATTAGTATTCAGAAAGGCAACTGACTATTGCCTGAAGATCGCCAAACGTCATCATCTGCAGGAGACTTACACTTACGAGACGCAGCGATCACGACGTATCAACAAGCACGACTTCCAGTGCGATAGACAGGCCGGAGACAAACAGCGTGGTTTACATTGAGACACTGGGAGAAAAGGCGCCTCAGTCAGTGATTGTCACTACAGAGTTTTCGGGGTTTGGTGTTACAAGAATTTTGGGAGGTTTCCGGTATTGAGCGCGAGGGCACCGAGTTACGCGGCATTGTGCAGCCAATCCTGATAGGGATTCGTGTTTCTGTCCACGCTGTAGCCTGCACATCTATTAACCTATGAGATTTGGGTTGACACTGGCAGCTTGAGTTCACGAGCATGTATACTGGTTGTATTTTTGCGTATGGCGCTGCAATGCGTTCTTGCTGACCCAGGAACTCTGGCAAATTTCACAGGTAATATATCAGGATACTCCCGTCTGAAGTGTGGTTTACGAACAGTGTTGTGGGTGAAGATAAGGAAAGGTCTAGGAACTTGAACAGTGTTGCGAGTGGAGTTAAGGAAAGGTCTAGGAACTTGAACAGTGTTGCGGGTGGTGTTAAGGAAAAGTCTAGGAACTTGAACAGTGTTGCGGGTGGTGTTAAGGAAAGGTCTAGGAACTTGAACAGTGTTGCGAGTGGAGTTAAGGAAAAGTCTAGGAACTTGAACAGTGTTGCGGGTGGAGTTAAGGAAAGGTCTAGGAACTTGAACAGTGTTGCGGGTGGAGTTAAGGAAAGGTCCAGGAACTTGAACAGTGTTGCGGGTGGAGTTAAGGAAAGGTCTAGGAACTTTCTCATGTGTGCATCTTCTTCTTTTAATGTTACCCTTAACCCTAACCAAGCTCTAGAGGGGATGTCCTATATTACTGTTCATGAAGAAAGTCAAATAATCAGATGGACACAGTGCCAGTGTTAAGTAGCTTAAGTTAGTGAGCTTTTGGTAAAGATATGTAGATATATGCATGATTTAAGGGCAATACCCAGTGACTATCCCAAGGTACCACATGCCAATAGGTATGGGGAGGCGTCGAACCGCGGAAGTCCAGCAAATTTCGTAAAAAAAGTTGAGCAAAAAAAGTGTGGAGACTGCGGACGGGTAGTGATAAATGTGTGAATAGTGAGAACAAATCCCGTCATGAAAGACAATAGAAGAGTTTAATCAAATAATCCATAAGAAATCTTACAGGCCCCAAGACTTTCGACTGGAAGATCTTCTTCAGGGGGTGTTAAAGTGGATAAAAAGTTGAGAAGCTGACATACACGCACCCTAGTTCGCGGAAGGGATAACGTACTGTGTGTATATTATATATGTAACCTCTTCGGCTCTTCCTAGCTAAGACAAAGCCACAAAGAACAAGGCTGCCTTAGGCGGTGGTGTGTTGCGTTGGACTCTTAAACCACTCAGCTGAACTGTGGCAGTTCGTGCTAAAACGCGTCTCTTAAAGCCTTCCTCGCCATTCCAAATCGAGGTACTCATCTTCGAGCTCAGAAGGAAGGGAGAAAAAAAAAAGATTCCCAGAGTAAACGAGACTGTGTTTTATGCGTCGACTGCGGGGTGAGCAACAAACACTGCTCGTCTTTTGCATCTCGCCGCTCTTGTTTATTTTCACTGGCGTCCGTGGCTTCTGGCCCTTTTCTCACGTGCTGAGACAAGATATATAATGACACGCCCACTGTCTGCATGGGATATACATTATGATATAGGTAGAGGTTGGAGAAGAACAGAAAGGCAATGGAGAGGAAGAGAGTGAGAGAGAGAGGGAGAAAGAGAAAGAGGTAAAACATAGAAAGAAATTACTGCGAGAGATTGACTGACTGAGACAAATCAGCTATTAAAAAACACAAAATAGCGACCTAAAAATTATGTTTTGTTTTTTCATTAGATGTGTAGGGGAAGGGATGGAGAATACCTAGGCATTAAGAGTGAAGAAAGGTGTGCAAAGACGCGTACTTTAACGTTCAGCATCGTATGTTGCTCGGCCAAAATTATACTCTTTTTTTTTTTTTTACATTTACTTGTTTCGTGTATACATCAATCATACTAAACTAAAGCTAAGGAGATGCGTTTTTGTAACACTTGTGAATGTCATAACGACACAATATTGTACGTTACAGAGATCAGGGATGAAAAGCTGCCGTTTTTAGCAATGCTGGATCGCCAGACTGCCATATCTATCATAAATTTTTATTTTGGCAACCTGGAAAAACATTGGTCACTTTTCCGGACAACCCACCAAGGTTACAGATTTTGTTATGGCGTGAACACACAAAACTATACCGGTCATCATGACAGGCTCCGATTTTTGCCATTTAAAAAATGTATTAATTTAATAAAAAAGTTCCGGTCCTTCTACGGCTAGCGGCAATTCTGGTCCGGAAACAAAATAAAATTTCGCTGGCGATGATGTCATCAAAATTTGTGTACGCGGAAGTACTCATCAGCTGGACCGGCAGTTGTCAAGTTGTGTTACGCCGGGGCAAGAGGAGGGGATTGAGACACCCATATACACATATATACAAATAATAAGAAAAATGGTCGGTGTAAATTTCGTCATCACCCGACGTTCTCATACCTCCCCCTTTCCCCGGCAGGGCCGATACCTCAGCAAGTATTTTCTATCAGAGGAACATGATTATTTTTTTGTTTTGAAGGTTTGAAGATTAATCCCTCTTTGCAAACGTTTATGTAACAGCCAGTCGTTGTTTTGAATTGACAGAACCAAAGGTTGCTTTCCCTTGATCAAAGTTCACACAGAGGGAAGCTGCGCGCGCCTTCTTGTCTTTTATCCTTGCTGATGTTCAGGCATGGCAACCCTAGTGAAAGAATGGGAGTTGCTAGTGCTTGGAATGAGATAACTTAATTTGCTGTTGTAAGAACTGTCTTCAAAATGAAAATTTAAATTTTCTCCACAAAAAAAGAAAAAAAAAGAAACTAAACAAACTTTGGCACAGATGTACCTTTCTGTCTCAAATCGTTTGAGTTTGTGCTGTCAGTCGATACCGCATTATCTCAACTCTCTTATTTGCAATGTTTGCTTATTGTCTTTCTCCAAAAAAAAATGAAGCAAAGAGTCGAATACAAACGGTGCGGGTGATAAGCATCTTCCACTTATTTGATCGCAACGTTTCTATTTGCCCCTGCCAAGACTTACACTAAAGCGCCAACCTTTTTAGCATGCGGACTAGTTTTGAATGTTAGTCTCTTGTATGGGCCAGCGTATCTAACATGTACGTGCTTCTTTAACTGTAAAAAATGAAGTAAAACAATAGAACACTCGTATTTATTATGCGTGCACCGTCATCTGGTCATCGCAAGCCACATAAATCTAACAACCATAACTTCCGCTTTCCATTGTCCGAAGAATATGATTGGCTGATATTTTCTGTTACATTCGTTTTTGATAGCTGATGCATCTTTTGCTTCCGGAAGAGAGAACTCTGATGACGTAATCACAGGAATATTTTGCTTTATTCAGAAGTGAGCTGTACTCAATTTAATTGATTAAGAACCGTCTAGATAGTCTATACAAACCCATGATCTAAAATAATTTGACGGCCAAAGTTTTACTATCCTGAAGGGCCACATTCTGGAACAACAGTTGTTCACCTGTGACTGAAAGTAACTTTGCGGCGAGTAAAGTAAGTCTAAGACCCAGAGGAAGATTTGAATCCCAGAGTTTGGCCTGGTCTGATTGGAAAGGTAAGGCACAAACTTAAAGACAGAGTTTGAAGAAATACGTTGGCATTATTCTCTGAGAAGAGAAAGACGTAAGGAAAGGACAGGCAGGCAGACAGGCGGGCAGAAAGGTAAGCAGGCAGACAGGCAGGTAGGCAGACAGATAGGCGGGCAGACAGACAGACGGGTGCACAGACAGACAGATAGACAGAAAGATAGAATAAGATGGTGCCAAGAGAAGACAATGGCATGACCTCGTTCACATGAGAAAATAGACAAGAACACAGACAGACAGACAGACAGACATACAGACAGACAGACAGACAGACAGACAGACAGACAGACAGACAGACAGACAGACTTGTGTCAGGTGAATAAGCAGACATACAGACAGCTGCAGAGTCCAATAAGCAAATAAAAACCAGACAAGTTGGTAAACAGGCCGGCAGGCACGCAGGCACACATGTACATACAGACAGACAGAATGTGACAGGCAGGCGTGAAAAGACAGAGAGACTGACAGACTAGATAAAAAAGACGAATGGTTGAGTAAGGAACAAGAACACACACAGTGAGAGAGACGCCATTTCCGGACTTTTATAGCCATGTTTGTGAAGAGGTTTTTGAGAGCCACAAGATGGTGATTAAATCATTAGCAAAAAGTTCACAAGAACACGTGTGAAGTTAAAGGCATTTTGATCCTCATCACCTGTGAATCTTCAACACTTAAGCCTGGGAGACAAGGACAATGACGTCATCAGGCGATATCTTCCCACTTCCGGTCGTGACCTTCGTTATAGATTGATCTCGCCTCTTGTGGTTTCCTCTTCCCAGATATAGTCTATGCTTCTTTCCTCTTTAAAAAAAAAACAAAATGTGCAGGACTTGAGATTTCTGTGGTTTTGACGTCTACTTGCCGCTACATAATTTTTTCATTCACCTGGTGCCAAGATATTTGACCCACATTTGGTGGAAACCGCAAAAGCTGGTTTCAAGCACATGGTCCAGGGTTAAGAATGGAAAGGTGGTGACGGAAGTCAAGAAATATAAATATGAAAAAAAAACCTGGACAGGAAATTGCGCGCAGATTGAATAAGATTACGGTGTCATGAGCGGAAACATACACAATTTATTTTCTGTTTATATTTACCGGTGGATAATTGGCCGATGTAGTCGGTGAAAACATGTCATGCTCCGTTTACGAAACAAATTAACGCCAACGATTCTCGATCAAGATTTTCCTTTACTCGTTCCCTCTCACTTACCCAAAGCTTGGGAAATATGCTGCAGTCTTTATCATTGAGATTATATTTTTTATATATCTAACCACCATTAATATTACCTTTCATAGATAAGCATAAATATTTCATTTCAGTGTGTTTGTATGTGCCCTCAGTGTTCACCATTTTGAAATGTATTTTTTTGTATTTGTTTGCATTGCTCTAGTGCAGAACTCTGCCAGAGCTAATAAACAGAACTGAATTGAATTGAATTGAATTGAATTGAGATTGCTGCTGTTAACAACCAAGTAAAAGTAATAATTTCTTGCTGATATCTTACGATAATGTGTCTACCCATTAGCCCTATTATGATCGGGTACAGTTTTTTTTTTTGAGATCTGGATTGAAGAAAAATTTGAGTTCCTAAACATTTTATGAAGAAATTCGAATACATTGTTAGTTTAACCGTTTCGCTTTTTAGTGTATTTCTAGTGCTGAAGCCACTGAGCTACCTCGGGCTAAGTAGTTTGTACGTAAGTTACTGTTTTACGACGTTTTAGCACAATTATGGCTACAATGTGCCCCTGTATGTTGAAATGGTTTTGTACATAGAAGATGAGACGTAGGGATACGTCGGATGCGACAAGGAAACGCTACTGCTGGGACGTGCATATATATCCAGACGCAAATGATCAGGACATACAATGAGTGTCTTATGTAACGAAGAGGTTAATTCTAATATTATGTTTAAAGTACACACTCCTGGAGTTTCTGAGTTTCATAAAAGCCTAACATTTATAATACCAGTAGTCACTGCCTCTGGAAATTAGAGTGTTACTGACAACTGTGACGTCAATCATATTTTTTTTCCCACACTCCTTAAGTTCATGTTTGGTTTTTTTTTTCTCACACGCCTCGGATATGGTCTACTTGTGAAACGAGTTACCGCACTTTGATGACGTATTAGGGAGCGGCTATGTAATGAACGCGCGCAGTTCAGTTTACGAGGGCAATTGTCTTCAAGTTTACCGCTGTACTATTTCCAAACATCCGTCGATGGTGCGCACCGAGTCTCGCATTTCACGGGCATTCCTGGGCCAGGTGCGGCTGTAGGTGAGCAGAGGAGATAATCACGGGCCACTCACTCGCACCATTAGCGACGGTATGCCGGCGTCTTGCTCTCCTTCCGGCATGCGCGTGTTTGTGTGACGTATCCGTGGCTATTATTCGTAGTGAAGGTTAGATGGCTTTGTGTGCACGCGCTCGTGTAGGGTTTGGGGGTGAGGGGACGAGGGGTATGGAGGACTAGAGGCTAGAATCGTTGCATGCCTGTAAATCTACTTTCGGTATTAAATCAGAAAACTAATGAGGTGTAATATTATTTAGCTATTCTCTCTACTGTCTTCACATCCCCTATCCTGACATAAAAATAAAGATCCCAGGTGCAGAGAGCGAATTCATGCTAGTTTGCTAAGAAAATGTGGTCTTTTTACTTAATTTAGACTGAACTATATATTTTCATGGGCATTTCCGCCTCTGCTAGCCGGGTCCATTTCTGGCAGAGGAGTTGAGGAGGGTTTTTAGAGGGAGGATGAAATTATACGAAATAATGGCAGTTGTAAGAATACATAAATGTGTCTGATTTAATGAGATGCTCAAGAAGGTGTAACTGAAACTGTTAACATTAGATGGGGAGAGTGAGTGAGTGAGTGAGTGAGTGAGTGAGTGAGTGAGTGAGTGAGTGAGTGAGTGAGTGAGTGAGTGAGTGAGAAAGAGAGTGTGAGATAAGGAGAGAGAATATTAGTGAACGAGTGCGACAGAGAGAGTGAGACGGAGATACAGAGAAAGAGATAGAGATGCCAGTTCCTAAATGTGTGTGACAATTATTCACATGTTTTTTTTTTCTTTTCTTTCATTCTTTCTGAATTGTTGTGGTTGGCTTGGCCTTAAACAACAGCCTTGAACCTCAAGCTCTTGACCAATAAAGACAAGGAGGATAGGGTGCCACTAGCTCCTGTTCCTGTGCTTATGCCCTGGTTTGGCTGAGTTTAAAATGTGCTGTATTATACCGAACAAAAGATATAGGGCGAGATGGCCATAGAAAGTTAAGATGTTTTGGCTTTTTTTTTTTAATCTAGTTCGACATGAAACAGCTCAAAAGCTGACAGAGATCTAGCATGTGTAATAACGTATCAATTAATAATAATAATGAATTGAAAATATTATCGAGGATTGGAGGTGGTGGTGGAAGGGGGGAGGGGTGTCTTTCCTTAAGTGAGATTGAAAGGGCAGGGCGGTAGACTTTCTGAGGAAGTAAAAGGATTAAAAGGAAAAATGCAGGTTTTAGAGATTTAAGGATGAAAAAGAAAAAGAAAACCCTGACCGTGGGAAGGAGTGAGGAGAGGAGAGGCCTAGGAGATTTGTGTGCTCTGAGATAATTATCTTTCATCATTAGCCATTTTTCACGGGTTTCCTTCATTCAGGCCTTTAAGGCTGAGTCGAGCTGACCACAGCATCCACCAGGTTGATGAAAGATCTTTGAGGTGATTGGTTAGGACAGATCTCGTGAGAAAATTAGGAGCACGAGAAACAGGCAGTGGTTGGGGATTTGTCTTTTTTTTTTGTGCTCTTAGGCAAATGATACTGTTGTTGTTGTTGTTGTTGTTGTTGTTGTTGTTGTTCTTGTTGTTCTTGTTGTTGTTGTTGTTGTTCCTCTTCTTCTTCTTCTTCTTCTTCTTCTTCTTCTTCTTCTTCTTCTTCTTCTTTTTCTTCTTCTTCTTGCTGTTGTCGTCGTTGCCATAACTGCTGATGATGATGATTTTTGTTATGTTGTTGTTGCTATTGTTGCTATTGGTGATGATGTTCTGATGATCTTCGTTGTTGTTGTTGTTGTTGTTATTGTTATTGTCGTTCTTCTTGATGTTGTTTTTATTGCCGTTGTTTCTTTACTGTTGTTGTTGTTGTTGTTGTTGTTGTTGTTATTGATGTTGTTTTATTGTTCTGGTTGTTACTGTTGTTGTTGTTGTCGTTGTTGTTTAATTGTTGTTGTTGCTGTCGTTGTTGTTGTTGTTGTTGTTGTTGTTGTTGTTGTTGTTGTTGTTGTTGTTGTTGGCAATAATTCTGATGACAGTGGTTGTGTTTATGGTAGTCGGAAAGTCGGTGGGTCAGTGTAGTGAATGGGTGGGGGGTTTGAATCCTTTTATTATTTTTTTGAAGTGAAGTTTTGCTAGACTAGGAGGAGATGTGCTCTCTGATTAAAGTCTTTCTAGTTTCATGTGTCGCAATGACATTAGCTGATACCATCTCCTACTCTACTGTACGAATCATCCCCGAGAGACGTTCAAAACGTTTGATTAAGACAACCCTTCAACATCCCTCACCCATCCACCCACCCACCCACTACACACACACACACACACACACACACACACACACACACACACACACACACACACATACACACACAGACACCTCCCCTAAGTCGGGATTCGGGACCAAGACAGTATCAGTCATCTACTACTAACAGTAGATGTGAGTTGATCTGCGTGCGCTGGACCGTCGGATCTATACATTACGTCCTAACCTGGGGTCTTTTTTGGGGTCCACTATAACCCCGCCTGATATGATAGAGTGCCCGAGGGGTCTTCTTCTTTGAGATATCTCCCTCCCACCAATAAATCGGCTTTCCTTATCTTGGGCCGCAGAAGCGAGTGTTTGAGAGAAGCGAGTGTTTAAGAGCTGCTGACTACTGCAGCGGGTGCTGGTCGACCCCAGATAATTTTTGAACAAACAAACAAAAAAAATCTGAAATCTGGAATATAATACAAAAATGGCAAAAGAAGTAATTTTACGTGGAACGGAATGGCCGAAATAGTAATGGCGTTAGATTCCCGATCTAATGGTCGTGGGTTCGATTCCCGACTATAGTTGTGGTGTAATTGCCTTGGGGAAACATTTCATTCAAGTTTTACCCAGTTCATTCATCTTTAAAATCGGTACCTGGTTATCGGCAGTGAAAGATATTGCCAGAATGCTAGTGATCAGCATCTATAAAGGACAGTAACACTTTATAATCCTGAAGGAGTTGAAAAGGTCCTAGAATGTTCTGGTCTGTTAGGACAATAATAATGTGAAGACGCTTGAACCGGCAGTACCCTGGATATGAGACTTATAAAGCTCATTTTTATTATCACTTAGTAATATATATTGCATTGTATTAATTACTAAGTAACAGCACTTTTCACATGATTTGTCTTCATTTGCATACATGAAAAAGCGGTGAGGCCATGTGCTGCTATCA
>JAWQUT010000034.1:1547958-1559002 GCA_033807755.1 Ellobium chinense
GGGGGGGGGAAATTAAGGCAAAACTGCACTTAAAAGATTAGGCAGCAAATCCAACGATGTGTTTTTCATGAGAAACGGAAGTTAAATTAACATTTTTTGAGACAAAATGCAGCAGCTTCGCGTCGAAAACGAATTTTGCAAAATTATCAGCGTTATTCAAATGGAATGCAAATTGATGTGTTCTTTACGAGAAAAAACAGTTTCACAAATGTCGCATCCTATCTTAACCAAAACTATAATGATAATTATTCAACTGTCGCCAGTCCAGTTCTGAGGAACAAAGTTCATTTGACAGCAGTGGTAGATGGTAGATGGCATATATTTGATACTTAGCAATTTTAATGTCACTATCAAAACTCATGCTTTCGAGTTTCGATACCATACTCCTGATGAAAGGGACATCAGGTTGCTAAACGTATCATAAGTATCGGAGGGTTTCAAATGGAATCGAAATGTCCACCGCTTTTGAATATCACACTCGAAATAGAAGCAATGCATTCAAGTCCAGAGGCATGAAGTCTGTGCAACATGTGGTTAAATTTGCAGGCTTTGTACCAACTCTATACCACAGTAGTATTCTCTTCGCTGTTGAATTACCGAATATGACCGTCTTGGTGTTCCATACATCCACTGGTCTGTGCGGGACTGGTAAAATAATATGGCTCACTATTGCCACATCTTCGTGATATACCCGAGAGTGGCTACCAGGGCTGCCACTTCTAGTGATTTTGCACTAAATCTGGTGAATTGGGGATTTTTAAAAGTGATATAATGATGAAAAGGTAAATAATGACAAAATCTAATCAAAGAGTACGAGCACAAATACAAGTATTATTTTATGTGTCCGACCAGCCAATGAAAGATGGTGATTGTTTGAATGGGGGTAACGAGACGGCTGGTGAATCACGCAGCTACGGTATTCAAATGTCACATAATGGAAGAAATCATTTCAAAATGATACTGCTTTCCTTGCAGTTTTGCTTTTAAACCATGATCCAGTCGCTCGTCAAAAGCCCAAAAAGCATCACTACAAATAAGAACAAGTCTTTTTGCGAATTTTCAATTGTAGTCTGTGACTACTTCGCGGCGTTCTCGATTTTACAAATTTGAGCTTGTGTTTTTTACTATTTTTTNGGGGGGGGGGGTTATAGATAGTTACTGGCCCACTATTTCGAGAAATGATATTATTGAATTCTGATTATATAAATAAAAACATAAGAACAAGTACTACTCGGCTTGCTAAATGATATATTGATATATTCTATATCCAGCCTGAACAGAAACAGCCGATTTTTATCGCTGAGAAACAAAAAATGAAACTTCCATACACGCTTATGAATGTCGAGCACTTGTGATCCCCGCGAGATACTAAAAGGTGCAGATGTTTTACGTTGCTTTTTCCTTATTTGTTGTTGTTTGTTCATTTGATTCTTCCTGAAACTTTATCTGGCCCCTCTAGTAAGCGTGACATGCATTTAAATAACACGTGTAACTATTAAATTTAGTTAAGGAAGGTTATTAAAAAGAACGTCTGATGAAATCTAGTGGAATTTGGCCTCAGAATCGCACGAAATTGCAAAAAAATCAGGGTGGCAACTCTAGTGAAGACAACTTGAAACTAGTTTGTGGATCTCCTCTCAATCCTATTTACTTCTTTCCGTGTCTGGTTTGACACTTATAAAAATAATATCTCCTTTGACTGGCATCAGTGTTATTTAAGCCTGAAGCGGGTCTCTTTAATTAGCCAGGAAAAGCTTGCCTGTTAGGACTTGGAGCCGAGTTGTTGGTATGATTAGAGAGTATGACGGCAGTGGGGCGACGGGGGCAGGGTAGGCGCGGAGAGGATCGATAATATTGTGAAAGATTGCCAGAGGCGGAGCTATTAAAATACTCAATGTTCAGTGGCCGAGTGGGATGTGTTAGGGAGCTGAGATGGAGGGGAGAGAGATATAGAGAGACTCACCAAGTGCATACTATAGGCAAGAGAGGGAGAAGGAGGGGAGTCTGAAACAGTCGTGATACGTGATATGATTATGGCGGGAGCCCTGCTTGGATTTAGTATGTAGGTGGGGAGGGGTTGGGGNGGGGGGGGGGGGGGAGGCAGAGGTACAAACTTTATGCACTGTGTCCGAGCTATTGTAGTGCATAATAATTTGGTGCTATGGAGAAAAGGAGGGAAAGGTGGTGAGGGATGGCTACTGCTGCCGTGATATGTCATTGAGGGGGGCTGAGAAAGTCTTAGAGTGATCTGATCAGTTAGGATAATAACAATGTGAAAATGTGAGAGCGGGCAATAGCCTTGATACGGTATTTAAAGCCTTATTATGGTTATTATTATTATTGTTATTATTATTATTATTATTATTGTTATTATTATTATTATTACTGTTGTTGTTGTTGTTGTTGTTGTTGTTGTTGTTGTTGTTGTTATTGCTGCTCCTGCCGCTGTTGTTATTATTCTTGTTGTTGTTGTCCTTATTGTTATTGTTGTTAATATTATTGTGGTTAATGATGTTCTTAATAAATATACTCATCAGCGCTCACTTTCAAACCGCCTTCACCTCTTCATACTTTCTTTCACCCCCTTAATCACTTTCCTCTTCTGACATTCTTAAACAGTAACAATGTAGAACTTGGGCCTGCGAAACAATTCTAATGATAAAAACACAATTTCATCGTAGCTAAAAGAGGATTCAATAAAAACAAAAACAAAAATTCTCTGACAAGTAGCTAGGGGAAATTTTGAGGTGAATTCCTCTCCCTCTTTGAGAGGACCAAGGTGATTTATCATCAGACAAATATCAAGCAAAAACAGCGACCCAAAGAAAATTTCACAGGGGATAAACTAATACAGGCTAAACGAGACTCCGCGCCATATTACTATTTCATAAAGAAATATCTAGGAAGGAAACAAACTGTTATCATCAGACTTCGATTCGTCATTTATCACAGATGAAGGAACCCATCACTGGCCGCCATTTTGTCAGATTGTTAAGGGAGAAAATGCTCGATACACACAAGATGACGTCAACCTTTGAACCCATAAAGGTTAGTTGTAATTCTTGTTGGTAGCAGTGAGAAAAAATTCTTCCTCTTCTTCTTCTTCTTCTTTTCGTCTTCTTCTTCGTCTTCTTTGTCTTTTTCGTCTTCTTCGTCTTCGTCGTCTTCTTCGTCTTCTTCTTTTTCTTCTTCTTCTTCCTATTCTTCTTTTTCTTCTCCTTTTTGTTCTTCTTCTTTTTTCTTTTTTTCGTTTTCTATGTCTTCTTTTCTGCGTTTACCTTCTACTGCCCCATTCACAGACTGAGAGAAGTTACCCCTAGGAAGTCTGCCACCCTCTGCAACACCTGCTTGCAGTTCTAGTTTAGTTGTATCCTTTCAGTTCCTGTTGCAATTTCGAGCCGTTCGACTGCTGGACATGTTTGTAACATGTGTTCCTGGGTTTGAGGAATTATATCACCGTGACAGAGTGGCCATTGTGCCTGGTTTATTCTGTGGAGGTGGGCAATTAGGCTGGGGTGATATGTCAACATTCGTTAGGTGCATTATTATCGATCTTGTCCTATGCTCATGTGTTTTGTTGTGGTTATTGTCAAGGCGTTGTTACTGCTATTGTTTTGCTGTTTGGTTTTTGATGTTGTTGTTGTTGTCGTTGTTGTTGCAGTTGTTGTTGTTGCTGCTGCTTCTGTTACTGTTGCCATTGCTGTTGATATTCTCGTGGTTGTTGTTGTTGTTGTCATTGTTGTTGTTGCTGTTGTTGTCATTGTTGTTGTTGTCGTTGTCATTGTCGTTGTTGTTGTTGTTGTTGTCTGTTGGTGTTACTGTTCCCTTGTTGTTGTTGTTGTTGTTGTTGTTGTTGTTGTTGTTGTTGTTGTTGTTGTTGTTGGTGTTGGTGTTGTTAGTGGTGGTGGTGGTGGTGGTGGTGTCGTTGTGGTTTGATTCCTTAGAGTCTTTACACTGAATTCCACAAAAAGCAATCTGAGAGGTTGATCGATAGTGCGGTCAGCGTGATACAAAACCAGATTGTGAAACCGTTGACGAAGAAAATATGAAAATCTATGCGGTTCTCCAATCCAAGAAATCCTCGCAGGCAGGGGTATCACTATATCTCCATTACTCCGCTCATGCCAAATTTTATCGTTTAAGTTAATTTCATTTTAAAAGTTTGAAAAGTAAATAGACATAGTAAAACTAATCATTTATTTTCTTTCATGTTTGGGGAGGGCATGTCTGAGTACAAACACTGCAACATTTCACTTTATTTAGTGAACCAACAGAAGAGGTATGAACAACCAACACTTATTTTATTTTTAAAAATTATAATAGCAGATAGATGGCAAAAATATAAATATAAGTAATCTTTCTCTTATGTTTTCCTTTGTTCATTACCCCTCTCTCTAAATGAAAAAAAACAACCCAAACAACAGAAGCCCGGCTTATCCCATCTCTACCAGTTCCATCTCTCTGGTTCTCCCATACACGTCATTATTTTCCCATCACGTGACTGACAAGTCTCACTGACGTAATCACCAGGATGGAAGACAACTCGCCCGTAGCGCTCCAACTCGTAAATCTCTGTCACACTGACGTCACTTCCGTCCTTCCGTCGCTATAACGTCTTCCGACAAAAGGGCTTATGTTGGAATTTTACCAAAATTACTTCTTTGCACATTCATGATCTTCATGTCAAAACTATCTCCTGGAAAAAAAATATATTTCTACGAAACTGTTAATGTCCTTGATCAAGTTACAGAAATTCGATACAACTTTTGTTAAAGCGAAGAGCTATATTCAAACAGAAATACTCATCTGTTAAAACCAGTTTTGGCAAAGATAAGCCCTTTTGTCATATGACTTTAGCGCTTCTCCTGACCTCATTCTTTTCATATCGCTCTGAAATGGAACTCTTTTTAAAGTTTCGGAGCTAGTACATAATCTCATTTTTTACACTCACTAGGCCTTCGCATGGTGGTGAAGCCGATGTTAAAGACCTGCTAGCAGTATAAAAGGAGAGAAGATGTATGATGGAAAATTTAACTGTTTTTGAATATCAATGGCAAGCTTCACATCGGACCTTTTATTTTTTTCTTCCAAATTTGACGAATAAAGGATTTCATTGACATGCTGCATAGAGGCTTTGCAGATGGCTTGATATTGCATTTCCGAACTTTATGGTAAATAAAATTGATATGAAAATATCTAGTATATGATATATGAAAGTATGTCCATCGGGGTCTAGGCAGTTACCTTACCCATCTGTAGGCGCAGTTTTCCCTTCCATGGCCAAGATCGGATGGCGTTGCTTTAAGTGGTCATCCTAAAGATCCCGAAGGCTCTAGGAAGGGAAATATAGTGCCTTCTCAATGTCCTCTTGACACATTCAGTCCAGGTAATTACAGTAATTAATTGCAGTAATTAAAGACTAATTTTTCCCGAAACCTAGTGAGTGCAGTTTCGTAGAAGAAAAGTTAGTTTTGTATTCCGACATGCACTTCACTAAAAACCAAATTTAGATTCCTTTAAGAACTGTACGTGTAAAGGACGTGTGAAGTGGAGAGTAATTATTCTCACAACATTTCTCTTTATTTCACAAATATTCAAACATTCTGAGTTTGGAGGGAGAGTATGGGGTGAAGGGATTGGAGGAAATGCACTTTAATTTGGATATTATGGTGGTCAGTGATGAAGATATTGTGTCGATTCGTTCTTCCTGCAAAGAATGGGTCTGTAAGTATGGCTGTTTGTTCTTTTATCGTTCATTTGACCTGGTGGTTTCCTGTGGGGTCACTCGGTCCGGGCATGTATTAAGATATGACAGCAAAACTTGTGACGAAAATAGGGATTATGTCAGAAATTTGACTCTGTGAGGAATGTTTTGATCAGTTTCTGTGGAATGGCAAAGTAAGAGATACTCACTAGGGTCCACTTCAGAGACTGTTGAAAAGAGGGTGGACGGGGATTGACGAAGTCATGATACACCACACAAAAACCAGCTTGGGGAGGGGGGGAGACCTGGTGTATACAGACCGCGTATGAATCATGTAGCCCCCTTGTGCCCTTTGAACAATAGATACACCTCTGATCATTGCGTGTGGTAAGGGCTTAACTGAATGAAACAGATCTACTAATTTTTTAAAAGAAGTATCTTTATACTTTTTTTTAGTTAGAAAAGACAGGATGTTTTTTGGCTGTCTGCATGGCTTTCATGTGCTCTTTTTTTTTTTTTAAAATTTCCTCTGTAAATTTTCATGCATTTTTACTCTATCGCTGACAATCCTGGAACTATTTGCTGAAATCTCTCTTTCTTTGATAGCTCCTTTGCCAAAAAAAAAAAAATATTCGAACCGGTTTTTTTTGTGTGTCTCTTCCCTTTACTCATATTAAAAAGATAAAAAAAAACTGTTGTAATCATCTTTAAGATCATTCTTTACTGAACGCCATTAGAAGTTCACAGGCTCACAGTGATAGTGAGGGTGACAGTGGTGGTGGTGGCAGTGGTGGTGAAAACGATGATGATGATGATGATGCTAATAATGATGATGATGATGATGATGATAAGACTAAGACTTCGTTCATTCATTTTATTTCTACTGAAGACGGCTTTTGCCGAAGCATTTAAAGTGTTTTATCTTTTAGCTCTTGTAAATTTTTCATTAAAGTTTATCGGATTGAAGTGTTGTTTTTGAATTTTGGCGTATTTTACAATGATGATGAAGATGATGATGACTTTTTCACATCTCCATTGACGAAGGTTTTAGACGAAACTTTTGGATCTGTGTTTAAATTGGTTTGGCCACTGAATAGATTCTTCTCTGAAAGTATGGATTAAAGCAGAATTTCAACATGCCGCTTTTGCTACAACGATGGTGCAATTATAATGATGATGATGATGGTGATGATGATGATGATGATAATGATGATGATGATGCGATGTCTGTACGATAAGTGATGGAGTATTGACGGGGTGCCTGTTGCTCATGATTGGTCATTACAGAAATACTAGATACCTTCTAATGGGATTCAGTACAGATTCCATTCCAACAACAAATGCTATCATATGTACGTCTTTTCTTCCCAAACCTTTCAACACTTTCTAGCGCCACAGCAGAAGAAGATCCGCTTGTTTTATCTGAGTGTGTGCCCTTCGAGCTGTTGCGCGCGTGTTTACTCACCACTGTTCCTCTTTCTTCACCTCCCTATAACTCAATAAACTACCTAGCCACTCTCCAACACCTAGATAGTCTTTCACATTCCTCAAACAGCTGTTTTTAAACTTTCTCACATAGACAGCCAAGGGGCAGAACTCGTTCTCTTCCCTGTGATTACTTCTTGGACCAAAAAAAAAAAAAAGTTTACAAAACAAAAAAAAATTCACAAATTGTGAAAGAAAACGAAAATGAACCACAAAAGCAAAAAAAAACCAAAACTTTCTCCGACATATAGAATGCATACTGTTTCTATTATTTATGCACATGATTAATCACTTTGTTAACTGTTTTAAAATAAATCGATATAGCCCTGCAGACAGCTTTGACGAAGTTGGCAAATCTATTAGCGTTCTACTTGTCTACGTAATTGCATTTTAAGTAGCCCATGTTGTTGGTTCCACAGCACCTGGCAAAATGAATAGAGTATCGTTGGAGCCAGATAATAGCTAATTTAGTATTCGATTACATCTGTATTTGCGATTCCCATCATATCTTTATCACCAGCAAACCAGCAACAGCGACAGAAGGAATAACTACATTATTTTAAGTAGCCCATGTTCTTGGTTCCACAGCATCTGGCAAGTTGAATAGAGTATCGTTGGCGCCAAGATAATAGCTAATATAGTATTCGATTACCGGTGTATATTCTGGACTTGCCATTCCCTTCCTATTTTCATCACTAGCGACACCAGCAACAGCGACAGCAGCAACAACTTCATCGTCGACCATCATCATCCTCAGAATACCTGTTCCAACAAATGTAGAGGAAAATGTATACAGCAGAGTGCCATGTCCAAATGTTTCAGTTCTGAAATTTACTCGTACACTGATTTTTGTCATCATCATCATCATCATCATCATCATCATCATCATCATCATCATCATCATTATCATCATCACTATCATCACCACCACCATCATCATCGTCAGTCAATTTTGTTTCCAAAAAAATCCATTATATATATGTTTTCAGAGGTTCTCTGGCATGCCTGAGCAGAACCAAATTTAATACCAATGAAGCTGATAATGATGAGTTTCTCTAATTTTGAAAACGGTGATGATGATGATGATGATGATGATGAGTTTCTATATTTTTGAAAACGATGATGATGATGATGATACTACTGGTATTAGTCAGGATGATGATAGTGGTGCTAGTAATATTGAAATAATAAAAGTGGTGATTGTTTTGAGGTATTACTACGTGACAGCCAGATGAGAACAGTAAACCGATTGACCTGGCCTCAGAGACATTAAGAACTGCCCCAAGCTGCCTCACGGATATTGACACAAAACTGTCAAGAAGATGACAGCTATATAGATATGACAGCTATATGGGCGAACATGTCAGATGCCAATAGAAAGTCCAATGAGAAACGAGGGGAAAAAATGGGAAGTCCAGTCTGCTGTAGACATAATAATAAAACGTATGTGAGCCAAGAAATTCTATGAACATAGTGAATCTCTTTTTCGTTCTTGCTTTTTTTTTTTTCAGGGAAATGAAGTTGAGAAGGGAAAAACGAAAGACGAATTAGTGGAAAGGTCATCTGATTTTCTGCTTCAAGAAAAGTACAAAAATGAAAGGAAATGTAGTCTACAGTTTGAAGGAAATAGGAAATGGGGTGAGAGAGAAATGAGAAGACGAATAAGATGAAGATTTTCCTGGTTTTCTCGCTGACGTAAGCCATTAAATCTGTTGGTTTTTATTTCATTTAAGAACTTGCGCATTAACGATGGATCTCTTACCACCATAAGAATTACAATCGTGCGTCTGTGTTGAATGCACTTTTCACAATGTCCAACATACATACTTGATGTAATTCTTATGATGATTCAGAGATCCAGTCGTTAATGCGCAAGGTCTCAATTAACTCCGCATGTTGAACTCTACAGCACCGAAGCACTAATGTAAATCTTATGATGGGTAAGAGACCCCATCGTTAATGCGCACGTTCCCAGTTGTAGACGTATAACATCGTATTCCAAACAGGCATTACAAAAAAAAAAACAAAGTGAAAATTGAAGAATAAATCTACTGAATGCAACCATTTGTTAAGGATGAAAAGATTAAATTCCCCCTAATTTTTTCCAGGTGTTTGATGTTTCCATATAATTAAGATTTTCTGTGTGAATTTCGCCAGTGCTGGTATGCTAAACTTAATTATGCAGTGAACAAAACTATGCCAATATGAGTAAGGTTGCACCCCCCCTTCCCTCCTCCCCCCTCCCAAGCCCCCTAAAACATAAATTCGATATATTTTTCAGCTTTAGAGTATCTATTATCAAATTTCGCAAATAATAACCATACCCTATGCAATTCCTATTAAATAACTTTCATTACAAGAGGTGAAACCTACAAAAGTACATTTGAAAAATGAAAAAAAAAAATCATGTCGAAATGATAAGTATAGCAAAAACAGATTACCTTTTTTTTTGATATTTGAACATAAAATATCGTTAGATCAGAGTGCATTCTGAACAGAAAGGGTGAGTGGGGGTGATGGTTTTGTATACTATACCTGTGAAATCTTCAATACCCACCAATTCAAATCAAAATTGGCAAAAACAAGTGATACTGGTTACAATCTCACTTGTGTTTTGGTTTTATTAATTTATTTAATTAGAATTGGTACAGAAGCAAATAAAGTAACGGATTTTTCTACGTTCCCGGAGTTAACTTTTTTTTCTTTTTTTTTTTGCCAGAGATTATGTGACCTAATCTACAGCGTGAAATTAACCTGAACTGGAGGAGTTGATAAAGAATCCTACACCTTATCAAAATAATCTTGTCCCCAATTAGGTCCTCCTAAAGTTCAGATTCGTACATTTTTTAAAGCTCTTTATTTTTTAATTTGACACGAAAAAAAGAGAAAAAGTAATGAGAAGAGGAAAGTGGGTTAGCCAACTTTGACCTGTACATAGATCTTATGTACCCAGTGTTATGATTCATAATAGATGTAAGCATTTTTTGAGATAGTTTATGGTCTTAGGTTTGAAATCGAAACTGAGTGAGGTTGTTGAGTCTTTAAGCCTGCGAGATATCAGGGGTTTACTGGTTGAGGTTGGCCGTGATAACATAGTACTTTTCATAGGTAATGCGAACAATAGATGTTAGGGCATTTCACAAAAACATTCACTGGGTCCCCCTCCTCATTAATTTTTCCGTTTTCCTCACACTGCTATCACTTTTCTTCCCATCTCCTTTCCAGATTTGTTCTCATTAATCAGCCTGAAGAAGTGCATTTTTATATTTGCTTTTGGCACCAATGAAATTCTTTATTTCTGAGGAATATTCGGACAAATGCCAGAGGCAGTCGGTCTGGGGACGAAAGAGGAAAGAGAGAGAGGGGTGGAAAAATTGTGAATGACAAACAAAATTAAATTATTATACTGTTCTCAAAACGAGCCTAATTTGTAGTTTCCTTTTTTTTTTCAATTATTTGCCTCCTGTCTCGTCATTTTTCTGAAATTCCAGTTACTATCAACTTCTAATAAAGCGCATTCTTCCCCTCTTGCACGCGTTGGAATTTGATTTTACCGTATACAGTTCCTTGACAAAATGGAAACAGAGTTGTTAGTACTGATGATAACTTCGAAATGTAACCAGTCCGGATGAACTGAGTCTTGTATCATATCTTGGTATAGACGTTTTCGAGATTTGTTTTTTTGTTGTTTTTTTAATTTGTGGCATAATAATATGATATATATGCAATGAACTACTACAAAAAAAAAAGAATTTAGGTGTGCATTAAATATAGGTACCCACCTACTTCTATGTAACCATGTGCACTTACCTACCTACCTACCTACCTACCTACCTACCTACCTACCTACCTACC
>JAWQUT010000034.1:1579448-1594654 GCA_033807755.1 Ellobium chinense
CCTCCAATAAAAAAGGACACTACAGTCTTTAATACTAAAACATCTCTTCACGTCTAGGGAAAATGATGGCTTAAATCAAGGAATGAGGTGATCTGATTATATCTCTGCGGGAATGTTGGTTTACAGCCGCATGCTCGGTGAAAATTTCTAAATTAGGTGTGACCGCTCACGTTTCATAATAATGATATTTTTGTTTAAATCATGCGAGCTCCGACCGGCAAATTATCAAAATGTTCAAGTCACACAAGCTTTATTGAATGTTCTCAAGCGCAGGCACGTTTACAATTCGTTGCTGTCTTTGAGACAACGTTGTGATTATGCATGAATGTGCATACATTTTCTCCAGTGGATGGCTGTGTGCTCCCTTGCTGAAGAGAGATTCTGTCCTAACCAGTATGCATAGCCAGTTTTTACGAGATTATCATAAATTTGAATGCAATAGGGTTACTAAAATTTGGCAGTATGAAAAAAGAAAAAAAAACCTCACTCTTAACAGACTGGTTCTTGTAGGTGTAATTTGAGCAGCACATGGATCGTGGTGTTATTGTTTACTACAACATTAAGTTTAACTTTCTTGAGAGCATACAGCACTACAGGTGTAAAAGTAAACCATTACCCGCAGTTCAGCTCGATTTAGAATGACGCCATCTTGGCTATTTCCGCTAAAAGTGTTCCGGTCCTCCAACTTTTTTACATAACTCTCAAATAAAAATGGCGAACGGAGTCATAGTATAAAAGAAAAAAAAAAAGAAGATCTACATATTCTCTAATAGCTATTTCCCAGAAGTCGCGAAACGCCATTATTGGCAGGAAACCTATACTCTCAAGTTGCAGCGATTAGCAGCCAACAAAAAGGCAGTCAAGGAACAAGGCTGCCATCGACATGCCGGAGGAGAATATTGTGGTTCACACAAAGACGTAGCAGGTCAGTATCAGTGACGCCTATGTGCAAATGTACACTTTTATTTACTCTGTGAAACAGAATGACATTATCAGGATTTGTTTTTCTTCTTTCCTATAACCATTTGGGAAAGTAGTCGGCAGAGATTTCCTTTCCCTCGCCCCCCCCCCNCCCCCCCCCCCTTTTTTTTTTTAACTTTCCCGGGAAATCAGCGGATACCTTGATGCAACCCGTACCTCTATAAACATGTAAACATTGTAGGTTTGGTCTAGTTCTTTTAAGACAATCAAAGTCATTGCTCTTTGCTGCCATAAAAATATGAATATGAGTAGGTTTGCTCGGCGTGTTTTCTTTGTTCCAAGGCAGACACCCCTCATAAAGCGCCACCTGGTTGCCATTCACACAAACCTACCTTAGACCCAAAACATAAGGGCAACTCGTACCTACAACGAGTTCTCTATCATGAGAATGTCTTGTACTATCGCACCACGACAGGCGTCATATCTGTTAAGACTTACAAGTGATGTCAAGCCACTTCCGGCCTCCTCACTGCCTTGCAAAGGTCATGGTGGGCATGGGCGTGATAGCAGGGGGGGCTTTGTGTGAGTACAATATGTACCATCATCTTGTGATGCAGCGTGGCCGAATGGTTAAGATATAAAGGTAGCGGGTTCGATTCCTAACCACGGTCGTTATGTTTGTGAGCATGGGCGTGAGAGCGTGAGAGCGTGAGAGCGTGAGGGCTTTGTGTGAGCACATGTTCCATCATCTTGTGTAGCAGCGTGGCCGAATGGTTACGGCGTTGGACTTGTGATCTAAAGGTCGCGGGTTTGAACCTTAACCGCGGTCGAGCCATAAATGCCTTAGGAAAACATTTCATTTACGTATTCCTCAGTCTGTCTGTTTATAAAATGAGTATCTGGCTATAGGCAGTGGAAGATTTTGCCACTGAATAATATTGTCACTATCAGCGCCTGTGAAAGGCAGGGACATTGTGTGCTCCCCAGGCAGTTGCGAAAGTCCTATAGTGATCACCTGGGCTAATGATAGTGTAAAATCGAGCGAGAGGGCATTCTACTCGACAGGAAACTTATAAACTGGATCACTGTTTATTGTTGTGATACCGTATACACGAGAGTAAAACTGGAAAATATTAGTTGGATATCTCTGGAGAGATTGAGGGTCTATCGTCCATTTGAGATAGCGTATTGTTTTCTTTGATTTTGGGGTTTATATCCAGTAGATAAATGTTAGAAATACAGGACGAGTATGTGCGGATATGTTCAATGAGACATTTAAATTGTGGATGAAAGACGTCATGTCGAAAGAGTGAAATAATCTTCTTTCTTTCTTTCTTTCTTTCTTTCTTTCTTCCTTACTTCCTTTCAATCTTTCTTTCTTTCTTTCACTCATTTATTCTATCTTACCTTCTTTTGCTGTCTGTCTGTTTGTCTGTCTGTCTTTCTTTTTTCTTTCTGTCTGTCTGTCTGTCTGTCTGTCTGTCTGTCTGTCTCTCTCTCTCTCTCTCTCTCTCTCTCTCTCTCTCTCTCTCTCTTTCTCTCTCTTTCATTTCGTCTTTTGCTGCGGAACACCCGGGCTAAAATGCCGTAGCGTTGGTCTCAGAATGGCAGTTCTGGTCATGACGTGGTTTATTCGTGTTCTTGTGACCTATGAAATATGCCGGATCAATCTGTTCTGTACACCTCAAATTCTTCGATCCACATATCTGTACCATGAGAACCTGGCAGCAAGCAGAGAACAATATTGTCCAAATGTTAAAATCAGCGCATACCAAGTGGTAGGATGTATAGCAAGCTAATATGGAGAGGAGAAACGTTACAGCTTGCTGGGGTAAAAATGTAGTGAAATCAAGTGAGGCTGCATCCCATACGTAGTCATCCATTTGCTGGTGGTGGTGGTGGTGGTAGTGGAGCTGCTGCTGCTGCTGCTATAATGATGATGACCTCTGTCGAAAAAATGCGGAAGTGTTAATTGTATAAAGATATAAAAGTCGTGTGAACAATGTTTACGTCTTAATGCAGATACCACCATAACGACTTGCTTAACAAGAATCCTGATACATCGAAGTGAAGGGAAGCTGAGATTGTTAAAATACGTATATTCTTCCATCCTCCGCTTTGCAAGAACCACATAACTTGTATCATTTAAATCTCATGTCAAGTTAAGCCAGTTTTAAGCATTGTCAT
This sequence comes from Ellobium chinense, assembly GCA_033807755.1. Taxonomy (NCBI): domain Eukaryota; kingdom Metazoa; phylum Mollusca; class Gastropoda; order Ellobiida; family Ellobiidae; genus Ellobium; species Ellobium chinense. Next base: position 1,582,557 of record JAWQUT010000034.1, read on the forward strand.
GTGTCAAAACAAAAAAAAAATAGAATAGTTCTTCCCATAGCTGAGAGGCAAAGACAGTAGTGTACTTTATCTAGTTTACCTGTTTGATGTTTCGTTGTTATTCCGAAAATACTCACAACCGCTCGCTTCACGCCTAATACTAAAAATGGAGTCACTTTATCAAACGCACCTTCTCTAGAGTACCTGTACCTGACCTTTCTGTATCTCGCATCATCCACTACATCCCCTCCCCCCCTACACATACACATACATACATACATACACACATACACATACTTTATCGACTGATGTGGTCTCAGAAAGCTCCTATAGTAAATAATCTATACTATCTAGACTACCTTTACACCCAAGTCTCTGAGGTTGCTGGACAGAACAAAGCTCTCTAACCTTCTCCGATAGCAGGAAGTCAACTGGCAACCGCACCCAGCCCCGGTGAGCCAAACGGCACAGGTGGAACACAAAGCAGAATGCCAACCTGGCAAACCAAAGCTCCACTGAGGCGATAAGTGAGTTCTCCAGAGTGCACTCTGACATTTTGGAGATGGGTTGGACTGGCTCCCTCTTCGTTCTCTTCATATCCAGATGTTTATGGTAAATCGCTGATGAAGAAGGTCACAAGGATATAGAATAAGATATTAAAACGTGCGTGGTTTTCTCGTAATGTGTTGTCTTGTTTAAGGAAGAAAAGTTTCCTTTAAAAGAACAAGGTTTGACTCGCGTTTTAGCCTGCAGAGGCCATGTGGCAAAGTTAGAGGCATTTCGCATACACGGCAGTAATATTTTATGCCTGTAATTTCCCAAGAGTAGCTAAATATAGTTCTCTATACTTTGCTTCAATGCGGCGAAATATGCGTCATTAGTTCACAACATGAGTGAAGCAAACATTTCAAAACCAGCTTGATATTTTGATAGTTCTCCATATTCTCCCTAAATGGGACGAAGTAATGATTGTATCATTAGTGAACAATATGAATGAGTGAAAACCTCAAAACCAGCTTGATATCTGAGTCGTTGACTTGGCCTCTTCTGACATTGTCTAGCACCGTTATATGCTCTGTCTCAGCAAGACTCCACACATGAAAGAGGATTTTTAAAGTTTCGATTTCATCTCTGAAACAAAAGATGGGGGTAATTTGGGAAATCGTTTCTGAGGAACTTTGGTATTTGAGCCTGGTTATCACCTTGTGGATGCTTGGTCTGGAAAATGCGGCCAGAGATCTCACAGACCACGCACGGCTGGGGGGAAAATGTTCCTGCACTGTAGAGTCAGTTATCTAGATAGTTCGGATGCCCTTTCGATTTAAAGAGTATCTCCAAAGGTCACATCTATATTTACACAGCAGGGCGAGGGGATAGCCACTTTTGATTTCTAAACTCTCTCTTGCGTTATCTTTATGTTCGATTGATTTCGATGTGTGCCATAACTTTCGCAGGTCTTATCTCTCCGTGTGTGAGTGCATGGTCGTGTTTCCATTGTGACCTACTTCCGTGTTCCCTGAGTGTTTTCTTGACCTTCTGCATTTTACGTCGTAGCCCCGGGTATCTTTGCACGGGTGACTTTGAGTAAAGGCCAAAGTGTTTGTGCATATCCTCTGCTTCTAATTCCTCTTCTCTTCTCATCATTTCTTGACTGAGTTCTGTGCAGTGGCGTAGATTGGGTGTGTGTTTATGCATGTATTACGTTAGAGTGGGAAGTGGGGAGGGACCGAGGGGGCTGTGTCATTCCTTCATTTACGAACAATCAGTTTCAATTTTAACTCATTTTTTACTAAATACGTCTTCGGAACTTCAACAATTTAATTCACCCTTCCTAAAAAAAAAAAAAAGTTTCCACGTGGCTGAAATAGCTCTGCCTACTTTTATATTCAGTTCGCAGCTCAAATTTCCAGCCCCAAACATTTGTTTACAAATAGCTGTAAGATTTTTTCAGTCATTCAAGCTTTCCTGCATCGCTCTCTGACCATGACAAACACGAGATTGTTTGTCTTGCCTGGCTGATTCGGAAAGATGAATTACAACCCTACTTTCATATAACATGCTAAAAATCAAGCAATGGATGATGTACGGTATGAAAGATGTCTGGATAATTCTAGTGATTCATATACGTGACTGGTTCAAAGAGCCAAACAATATGATATGAAAGTTTGGAAATTGTGGCCATGGCAGACGTGTGAGAAAGGATTGGATGATGGCACGTTCTGGACAGTGAATTACAAGACCCTCATGGACCAACTTCTTAATAAACAAGTTATCCCTCTTTCTGTGAAGTAGAGGATTATTGGAAAACTATGGAGAGAACCTTTTTTCGAAAGAGTGATCGAATACTTGGAAATATTACACGGTATATTTACTACTTGCCCATTGTTTATGAGTTTGTTGCTGTTTATCGAAGCAAGATTAAAGGGACAGAGATAATTATTTGCTTCACAGCCTAAAAATCTAGCTTGCAAGGAGCAACACTGTCGCTACATTATACACATATGTAGCTCTGCCTCACAACACACATTTTTTTGTTTTGTTTTGTTTGCTTGTCTTTTGGTTTTTTTGGGGGGATTTTTTTACATTTTTTTGTTTCCGTGCTGTTGTGTGTATTCGTCTATTTGCCAATATCAGGTCACACAATTATTTCATTAAACTTAAACCGTGTGTATTTTTCCTTTTCCCTGAAAAGACATTCTCTGATAAAACACCGCTGGAATGTCGGGATTTTTACCCTGCCAGCGCCGCCAATACTAGTGCTGCGTGACGTCAAAAAGCGAGATAGGCTTATTGACAATTGATCAAGACAGTCTGCGCATGTCTGCACCCCAATTGACTATTAGCCTTTCTCGTATTATGACGTCACGCAGGACGAGCAATGGCGGCGTAGAGAGGGTGAAAATTCCGACATTCCGATAGTGTTGTTGTTGTTTTTTTTTATAAATGTAGGCGGTTTATAGTTTTCTGAAAAAAATATTGTGATCTTTTAGGCTGTGAAGCAGATGTTTACCCCTTTACCTTTAAGGCAGATAAAATTTGTGTACATATTCTCACCCCGAGACGATACTAAATTGTGTCGGAGTTCACATAGACTATCATGCGGCTGGATAAGCATGCAACTGATCTAACTTGCAAGGAGCAACACTGTCGCTGCATTATAGACATATGTAGCTGTATCTCACAAACACGTGATATCAGTTTTGTTTCCGCACTGTGTTGTGTATTGATCTATTTGCCAATATCAGGACACATGTTCATGTCGTCTGACATATATGCGTGAGCGAGCCCGTGCGTGCGTGTGTGCGTGCGTGCGTTCTGGCTAGTGTTGAGAATGCTCATCCGTGCGACTTTTGACACAGCCTGTCTCATTGTAAGCTGATAAACATGACGGCTTCTTATCGGGCAAAGGTAACACACAGCTCTGTTGCCCCTGACGCGTGCAATCGTCTTGTCTTGTGAAGGTGAGCAGCGCTTTGTGTCATGTTCCATTTGGTAGAGGATGTGAGTGGCTGTCAGTTTGGCTTCCTCTCAGAAGAACATTGAGGAGTGCTGGGCTAAAGATGCTGAACACTTGCAAAGAACGCATGCTTCGCGGGGCTTCCTGCTTGTTTTGCTTCGCGGAGCTTCTTCGTTTTGTTTATTCTTTTTTCCCCTACTGTTGGCTATATAAGCTTTCACACCCCTCATATAATTTATCAAGAGGTCCCATGCCCTATCACGTTCCAAGCATATTGTTCGACTCTTCCTCCAAAGTTTGATACCTAGAAAATGGTCCCAAGACCAGTTACATTATAAAGCTTTGGCAGCGAATCAAGCTATCCAAAATTTTAAATCTTTTCACACTTTGCACCAATGGCACAGATTTGAGTGGCGAAATCTCACCAAATCTGGGTCTACAAAGAAGTACAAATCCAAGCCTACTCAACTCTTTCCATGGCCACTTTTCTGATTTTGCAGAGACTATTGAAAACTGAATACCCCTATGCCAAGTGCTACTGGCATTTTCTTCATACTTGAACATCCTAGATGCTGTTAGAAAGAATACTGCATTCAGTAGTACTATTATTTAATATTCATACCATGACTGACTTTCATGTTTTACATATAATTTTGTGGCTGAATTTTATTGGTTTTCTGGAGTGAGCACAAAAAGATTTTATATGAGCGAGGATTGAGTTCACACAGACTGAAACATCATATCACACAATAACATGACGTAATAAAGTGTGTTGATTTTACGGATGCACGATTTCTTTCTTCTTCATTTCGATCTTTCTTTCTTTCTCTCTTTTGTCCGTTCCCCATTTCTTACGATAGTCCTATTTTTCTTTCTTTGTATTACTTTCGACATTTCTGTCGTCCTCCTTATAATTTGTGTGCTACAAAAGGGGGTTAAATCATTTTTTCCTATTTTTGAGAGAATGCGAAGGGGGAATAATTTATAGCAAAGCAAAAAGGGTCAGCATGTATATATCTATAATTGTAAATTTAAGTGGGAGAGGACTGTTGGCACACTTTAATCTTTTCGGCAGGTCAACATGGACGATGTTCTCATAAAGAAAACGATGCCCTTATTTCTTTAAAAGACTTATTTCTGACTTTGGCCATTTTCGTAATATAGTGACCTTTTATTTTCTGGATTTCCTTTTATCTTTCTTTTCCTTTAATTCCAATGATGAGAATGAAGAAATCTGCCCTCAATTAGCCCTGAAATTCAGAAGTTTCCGCTTCAAAAACCACCTGCAAAAATTAACTCTGAGGATTTTACCCAACGTAACACAAATTCCCGTACCTGCCAAACTATTTACAGACTCTGAAACCTGATCCTAGATTCTCTCCAAAACGAAACACAGCCCATCTGCCCTGAACTACAGACTCTAAAAAAATCATAACACTCTATCACTACAAACGACTAATATTATAATAGCGATGATAACAATAATAACCACATTCTCAAACCTCTCTGCAGTTCACGGTACATTGAAATCAAGTGCATTACGTTATAAGGTCGTAACTCAAGTCTTTTGGAATAATGATATACTACAGTGTTGCGTGACGACTCCAAAGCGCCACCTGAGAAAACAAAGGCGTGCAAGCTTTGAGCTGTGTCGCTGGGGGTGCAGAAACAATAGCAGCACATCCCTGAAGGCGCCAGGCTTGAATTATTTTTTTGCCCCTTTGAACCAACAAAACAATTTCCATGCGGCTACTTACAAGAATGTTTACCAGTGATCAAGAACTCTTTGATACCCTGCAGTATACACGATGCCTTTTAAACTTTAAGGTATTATCGTCCCAAGTTTGCAGATAACACAAGCCGTAACAAAGGTATTTGATAACACTATTAGTATTAAAGGTAGATTTTTTTATCTGTTCTTTTAGCCAGCTACAGCCTGTTCTCAAAACACATTTATGAAGCAACTTCAGACAAGATACATTTTCCAAAATCACTGCAAAATGCACAGGGCCCACTGCATGCAAAAAGATATTTGTACAGAAAATTATTGTAAATTTATGCAGCCTTTTTCTCTTTTTCTTACCCTCAAAGAAGCATTACTAATGAAGTGCTTGCTTTGGTGGTATCTTAATCATGTCCGTACCCCCATCTTTTCTTTCGTAAAAACACTGACAAACGCTCACTCGTTTGCTGCAAAATTGAGTTCACCCTCGTCTAAACCGTGTAAAATAAAACGTCAGTGTAATATTCCAGTTCATTGTTTATGTTGTTGAGTACATGACTGTGAGAAACACTTAAGGGAAGGCGCTACCCTTATCCAGAGACTGTAATGCACATGACTTGGTGTGCAACTTATCCCCATGAGTGCACTGGATTTCTATACAAAATTGCACACCAAAGTGCTGAATGGTGTTGAGTACATGACTGTGAGAAACACTTAAAGATAATTTATATACCACACAAAATAAGATAATTTACATGACGCTTAACTTCAGATTCTGAGAACTAGAAAAATGCACATTATCGTTCCAAAAGAACTGTTTTGCGTTGAAAATCGAATATTCTGAAGAGAAAATATGAAAACAAAGAACATAGGTTGAGAAATCCATAGATATCTCATTTTTACGTAGAAACACTCCCGAGAAACTTGAATTCTCTGATGTAATTTATGTGAAAAGTTTAGTCAAGCTGTAATCGATTATGTGTCGCATATTTACATACATACCTTTAAAGATATTTAATAATGGCAAAAGTTTAAATGAATTCCATAATTGATAATCATCAATCCATATTTCAGAGAATGTCTTCATACAAAATGCCTTTGAATTACAATATACTTGACATCGGATGGTCCTGGTGTGGTGTTCACAAAATTGGGCTTTCCAATCTTCAGTGTCTGTTCAAAAACAGAAGATCCTTTTTCTACAGTTCTAATGACGCTGATAATCTGCTTTTGAACGTCCATTCAGCAGAATGAAATCTACAGGGCCGTGTTCACTTCGTTACAAAGACTGTCATCAACATTTAGTTTAACCTGCATCAGTGAGGAATGTGGTACCCAGACGTTATGCCGAAAGACATTATGCCGAAGACAATGACTGCAATGTGTCGAAAGACACTGTGCCGAACGGTCGCTATGTTGAACGGACGTTATGCCGAAAGGACAGTATGCCGAACGGACAGTATGCCGGCAGACATTTTTCATGTTTCCTGTTTCTGTTCTTCATAATGGTAAGTGTTAGTTGTATGCCATGAGAGAAAGGTAGAGATCACTGAATGTACTTTAAGGAGCCGAATTGCTGATGTCTTCCAGTCAACTTGCAGAGGGACAGCATCTATGGCAGTATGCACAATATTAATATTAGTTAACGCGCTGCGGTAACCAAGGAAAATTCCCAAAATATCAGTAGTGTTCACCGTAATTAACGCAATACGTTAACTAACGCACGGACTATGCATACGGCTACAGATGTAGGCTGGAGATCATTATTTCAAGAGTGGGAGTTCTCCGAAATAGTAGGAAGAGTCTGGATCATGAATTAAAAGAATATCATTATAAGATAAGATAAGATAAGATAAGATAAGATAAGATAGGATAAGATAGGATAAGATAAGCCTTTATTATCCAGATTTGGAAATTCGTTTTCAGAGCATTTATAACAATACAATGAAAAATACAAACAGATTAATAATGTTCACTCATACACACACATCCCTGCACCAAGACCCAACCCTGCACACCACGCTTTACGTACAAACATATTATTATACTATCTAGCTGTTTTTGGTTTTTTGATGGTCCTTTCTTATCGCAGCTCTTTTTTTTTTCTCCGCACATGTGATTTCCATTCTCACCAGGTGACGCAATCCTCCAGCGACACTGTCTCCCAAGCTTTAGGTCTGAAATCGCATGCTTCTACTCTAGTGAGGCAATGCAAGAAGGAGAGGAATTTTAACCCAACATTACCATCTGTTTTCAAAGCTCTCTTTAACTGCTCGCAGTTGATCTCATTCTCAAGTTAAAAGTACGGATGTAAGAAGTTCCCAGCGCGTGTACTAATGGCGTGAAGGTTAAACTAGTAAGAGTTGGGGCAATAAAAGCAGAATTCCTGCCAAACGGTGTTTATTGGAACTAAGGTCCTTCTTTATTTCGCTCCTTTTCTTCTTAAGATCGAAAAAAATAGCTTGTATTTTTGGCACGTATGGTGTAAACGGGGAGGATGGGTGAGGAGAGGCTGTTTTTGTATCCGATGTGTTCGCAGTTTGGGTTGGAGGTTAGAGCGTTACCAGCGGCGGCTGCATCTGGCGAAACAAAGAGGCCTTCAGGATACGACACGTAACGCCATAGCAGGGCAAAGTACATCACAGGGCTAACTAACGGGAGATGGGATTCTCAATGGATTGGACATACGTTACACAGAGACAGCTCAGGGGAGAGGGGGGAAGAAGTGAGGGGAAAATAAAGAAAAAAGAATACGAGAAAGATTAGAAAGACACAAGGATGAACAGAGAGACAGACAGACAAATACGCAGGGAGGTAGGTAAGCAGATAGACAGACAGACATATCGTCCGAGCGACAGACAGACAGACAGACAATCAGATAGATAGATAGATAGATAGATAGATAGATAGATAGATAGATAGATAGATACCTCTCTCTCTCTCTCTCTCTCTCTCTCTCTCTCTCTCTTTCTCTCTCTCTCTCTCTCTCTAGTCCTCCCTCCCTTTCTCACTCATTCACTGACTCTTTTCATCATTCCTCTGCAAGAAGTAAAAACATGAGCAAGGCGGAGCAGAGGAAACGCACGGGGGAGAGAAGGTGTCCTTGGCCAACACCATTACAGTTAGCCTGTTTGGAAAGTCAGTGATCCGGAAGAAAACATGGTGCGGGAGGACAATGTCGTTGACAAGGGAGTCATGGTGAAGGGGGTGGGGGTGGGATGGGAGCTGAACCTAAATCCTGCCCTTAAGTACTCTCTCGTTCTCAGATTCCATGCCATTGTCTTCAGATGTCATGGATGATGGTTTCATTCGATATTGTATTCCTTTTGTTAAATCACCACGTTGGTGACGAAGGTGACACCTATGAGCATGATGCGGAGATTGCGGCTACACCACCTCCTTCCGCGCCCCCACCCCACCCCATTCTTCACCCCAACCCACCCAATCACCAAGATCCACATCTAAAAATTGAAGCACTGAAATTCACTATGTCTGGACCTTTGAATCTTCATGAAGAAAGATTGGGAGAAAAGAAACAAGAAAACGAAAGGAAGAAAGGAAGAAAGAACGAAACGAAGAAAGAAGCATGTCAGACTCAATTGAGAAAGGGAATTGAGTATACTCCTCGATTCGATAAGGACTTGCACCAGGCATAAATATACCTTGAGGTATGAAAATACCAACAGCATCTGGATGAAAGCCAGCAATTTTAAATAGTCCCCATAAAATCGGAAAACTGGCCATGGAGCGAAAGGAAAGGGATTTGATTTGAATTTCTAAGGCTTAGATTAGGTGCAGTTATGATTTGTAGACTCAGATTAGATGAGATTTAGCCACTTAAGATAAACTTTGTGGTTGTTGCTAGGTAGGTAAGATTACCCTGTTTAATGTAAGAAAAGGCCTATTTAAGATAGCCTGCTTCACTGCTTAAGTTCTCAAAATCTTATTGGCTTAAAGGCATTTTTGTTTGTGTCAAAATTTGGAGGAAGAGTTCAAGGGCATGTATGAAAAATATTTTGGCATGTGACTCCTGGATAAGTTAATGAAAGGTGTAAAACCTTATACAGCCAACATAGTGAGAAAAACATCGGCGTCTTCATACCTTCATGTACCACATTCCAAACTGAACATTTAGTGTGGCATTGTGAGGACTGATGTGATACGCCTACGTCCACTCTCCTATGTTTTGCTTATATTTCTCAATACTACAGGATGGTGTGTAGCAGGCTTCTTTATTTATTAGTTCATGCGTGTGGCTCATTTAAGAAGAGTTCTAATCAAGAAAATATAATAAAGCTTTATAATTTACAACGAAAGGGTAGTGGATCCCTGTATGCAAAGGATCTAGAACAAAATAATGAGCACTAAAGAAGTTTCTTCAACAGAAATACCAGGGATTTGGAAACATCGATAGAAAGAAAGATTATCAACAATCGATTACACTATCGAGTATTAAACTTTGTAAATCAGTACCGCACACAGAATGTTTGCAAGTAGAACTTATTCCAAAATGTTGCAGAAGAGACGTGTGATACCCAAAGAGACGTATGATACAGTAAAACATCTGATGCTTGGACAGGTTATACGGAATGAGCCATAGATTTGTGAACCTGACATATATAAATGAAGGGTTTCATGGCAAAACGCGTTATCCACCAATATGAATTTTTAGCTTATTCTACATACTTCATGTAGCAGTAGGAGTATTTAGTATACGTGTATATTTCCATTCCATAGAAGGACATTTGATCTATATTATTTAAGACTTACATTTCGCCTTTCACATAAAAATATGCTTTGAATCTGGTCTGTTTTATCACAACCGCCGAATGGTGTATAATGCGTTTTGCCATGAAGCCCTTCAAATATACATTCTTTTCTAATTTTCTAAACCCAAAGTTTGGGGTAGGAACTTCGGTGTGTATGTCCTTCTCTGCTGATTATCTGTCTCTAGAGAAACCATTAGATGTTTTACACCTTATGATTAAACCAACTTTTTAATGAAAGCCCCATCCCATATTTTATCCAGGGTTTTCTAGGAGTTAAGTCAATGCTGCAAACTATTATATAAGTCTTAAGGTTGCAGGAGCCTAATTGGCTAAAAATGTGTCGACTATCCGAGTCGATAATAGCAGAGTAAAAAATCTGTCCTTTGAACAGGTTGTGTAGAAATAATTGTAGAACATAAAACTACACCGCAAAAGTTGTGAGATACATCGGTGAATTTGTTATTAAATAAAGATTTTTGGCAGGCAGCTCTTTTCGAGGGTCTAAGCTGATTCAGTTTCTGCGAGCAGCTGGTCTGCAAAAGAATGCCAAATTTTGGACCCCCTTTTCATGTAAACTGAAATTGCGAACATTTTTTTCCAAAGGACCCCTATTGAAAACAGTATAGAATTTTACCACATTGGTGGTTTCAGACTTAGTGACTAGTCCCTGCCTTTTCGGAACATTCATGTAATCTGAGAATATTTTTTCAAATGCCCCAAAGAGGCATTTCCAATTAGGCTCCTGCATCCTCAATGATCATAGACATCCGGTTCTTGAAAGTGACAGCAAAGATGATAGTTTATCAGCTCGAAGAGACAACTTCAGACTGACTTTAGGAACTTCATTGCGACCCTGGTTGTGGCTAAAAGAGCGAAAGTGAGTGAGGGACAGAAATAAGCAAGGAAGTCAACGCCTCGCAAGTCTATTTCAATCCCTTAAATACCCCACCCTATTTCCTTCCCACATGCGAATATACACACACACGCACACACACACACACACACACACACACACACACACACACATACACACACACACACACGCCTTAACCAGAAGATTAAGTGTGGGTTCTCAGGACGCAGCCGAGCGCCGGGCAAGTAAAAATTCATTTGATTAATTCGATTTAACCGGGCGTCTTGGGCCGAAAAGGCTTGTGACTGCGCATGCGCTTCGTGATCGGGCTTTAAGTGACGTCATTTCCTCCAAGTTTCCCGAGAAGGGAAAGGCGGTTACAAGATTTTCATTTTATCAGCAAAAATCCATTCCGCAAGCCTTTGCCCTGTTTTCTTCTTTTTTTTTATTTATTTTTTTTTCCAGTTCGATTGTAGAATGTTTCAAGAGGGGATAACTCCGGTTTTCAATGCGACGCCCTCACGAATGGACACCAATAAAAGTGCTAACATCCTCTGATAAAGGACAGTAACTTGCAATTTCATAAACAGTTCCGTATTTTTGTTGCTGTTTCTTTTTACAGATGTGTGAAAATATCCCGTAGCAGTGCAAAGTTCCAATCTGTTTTGCACACTTCCCAAAAGAGTATTTTTGACCTCTCAAAATACATAAAATGGGTTTTTATTGAATGTCGTGATATGAAGTGTAACGGCTGAGCGATTGTATGGACAAGAAATGATATCAAAGGAACATAGTGCTAAACAATGACATTTGCACTGTCAGTTAATGGTGTGCAAGATAGATAGAAAACTTATATTAGCTTATGCAAATGTGAAGTATCCATCGATTTCATTCATCGATCCATCCATCCATCGATCTATCGATCCATCCATCCCTCCATCCATGAATGCTCGAATCAATCAGTCAGTCAATCATTCAGCCAGCCGAAATTTTAAGTTCTTTCTTACTTTAACAATATTATCATTCTAAACGTTTTTGTTTTGTTTTTTTATGACAGAAGGAAGCTAGGATTAAAATCAAACGTGTTACGGCGTTTTCTCGGTGTCTGTGAGCACTAACAGGGCACAGTCCCTGTCTCGTCCTGCGCTCATGTGAGCCCAAAAATTTATAGACGGCATTGCCATAGAAATGGCGCTTTACGGGTGTACTTTCAAGATTTATCCAATTACCTCCCCTAGACAAATAAAACCTTGGCTTCCGAGGGGAAATTGCTTGTCCTTGTTGTACTCCTCCGTCTCTTCAAATGCTGGGATAAAC